>JAMPIV010014047.1:0-161139 GCA_024509875.1 Oreohelix idahoensis | reverse complement strand
AAAAAAAACTCACTAGCAAGCCTATTCTCAAACTGCCTGATTTGACACAGGACTTTGTCTAAGAACCGATGCAAGTAATGTGGGACTCGGAGGGGCTTTGTTGCAAAGATCATCTTCACCTGATGGGGAACTGAAACCAGTCGCTTATGCAAGCCGTAAATTGAATAAGGCGGAACAAGGATACTCCACAAGCGAAAAAGAATGTTTAGCATTAATCTGGGCAATAAAGAAGTTTCAAATCTATCTATATGGTAGGACATTTGTGGTGGAGACGGATCATCAGCCTCTCGTGTTCTTGTCTCAGGCTAAGCATGAAAACGCAAGATTGCTGAGGTGGTCTTTATTGCTTCAACCTTATCAGTTCAGTATCCAATATATCCCAGGCAAATTGAATGTCGGTGCAGATTTCCTCAGTCGGCACCCCTGTGATCAAAATTAGAGTAGTGGCAGACGTGAGGAGTAATTTTACCTATGTGTATCGCTGGTTTTGGAACTTGCCATAGGCATGTTTTCAAGTGGGGAGATGTGTAGTGAAATTGACAGAGATACAACGGTAAAATACTCAAAAGATAACATTTAAGGATAAAAACATAATGCCTAGGCTGCTGATGTACATGATCGCCTAGACCGCGGGTCATCACCCTCCATAAAATTGACTTGCTAGACAGGAGGGGAACGGCGGATCAAAAGAAAAAAAATATGACTGGAAAGGCTAAGGAGACGCAATGGGGGGGGATGGAGGAAAGTAAAAATTCACGTCCCCCAAATTGACACGAGGTACGGAATTGGACGTTTTGCGATACCAAGCCTTGATTTGAATTCAGCGGCTAAAACGCAGATGTTAGGAATATTACAAAAATTTAAAAAGTAATTTTTCTTAATATTAATGTTAGGAATATAAAAATTAGCTGGCCGGATGGCCTATTCTGAGCAATGAAATAATATGATCTTAATTTTACAAACGGATAGATAATATTGAAGATAATGACAAAAGACAGTGTAGTTCAATCATCGCTAGACTATATTGAATCTAAAAGTGTCACAATTTGCACACAAAAAAACACGACCTTGGGAACAGGTGTTCAAAGTTACTTATTATGGAGGAGAGGGTTTTTGAGCGGTAGCTGTGTCTAAATATAACTTTTTACGACAAAATTTTAAGGGGAGAGAAAGGTTGCTTCAAAAATCAAGCACATTTTTTTTAGAAACACAAGTAGAGACGGACAGACTAACAGATAACCATCCATACTTGACTGAAGCATGACTGAAATGACTTTAGTGTAGAAATTTGAAATTTAAAGTACAACTAGGCAGTGATTGGCCACAGACAATCATATCATTAGCGCTCAGACGCGAAAGTGGGGTCATTCTTCAATAATTGTTCAGTGTTAGACACAGATTTTAAAGTGTGTGTTTTCCCATATGAAAGACAGTGAATAAATTTAGGGACGCCATACTATAGCCAGCAGCTCAGCTGAGTTTTGCTAGCAATTCTGTGTTATGTATTCATAATCTGGTAAGATTGAAATTATTTCTTTATATATTTTGAATATTGTTTCATGTTCGAGTGATTTGATACTGCCATATCAAAATCTAGCCTTACAAACAAGTAGGGATTTTGCTCTAGACCCCCCGCCCAAGTCAGGGTCTAGGGACTAACAGTGTACATAAACTACAGCAAGGATTATGCAAAATAAATCAAGCGTTGAAACAGATTACCTATCTTCTTTTAGGGCCGACAACTAATAATTATTTTTCAGAATCTATAGTCTGGGAGGATCTATCGGATGTAAACCCACCATGGTAACTGTGCTGTTTGGTCAGAGAGATCTGACCTGTCTGTATGATGTGGTTGTTGTGTCAGTGTGGTGTCCAGACGTGGGTATAGAATAGATTTTGACACATAGCCCATACTTTGATTGCAGAGCTGTGAGTTTTCTATCGACAACAAAGCAGAGTCTATTCGGTGGGTGACTTTACTCGAGTGTATCTGTGCAGTTCTTGTGACAGAGACCACCATTATTGCCCGCCAGCACGGAGAGGTGGGACCGCAAGTTTTCAGCACCAGAGCTACAAAAAGATGAGTGAGCCTCTGGTCTGCTGGACATTCACCAACTATTGGTAGTGACTAATATCCCCATAAAAATTCCCACCATTTTCTGGACAATGTGTAGTCAATATAGACAGGTGTGATGAGGCCACCCCAACAGCACAAACAGTAAATATCCTCCCAAAGAGATGACTACTCGAACTTTTTTTTTAATAAAACTAACTAGTCTAGTACTTAAATAGGTACGCTCTTGCATTTATTATGTAACATTCCATGCATTTTTTTTTCATAAATTTTAAATCCTTCTTTTAAAACAAGTTCTGGTCAAAATAAAACTTGATCCAGAACCAATAAATGTAATATAATTATATCAAAAACTTTATACACGTGAGTTAGTTCAGTGTATTTTAACACTTGTTAATCTTATTAGTCTTCTTAAATGTCTGTGGGTGTATTTATAACTAACACACCACATTACACATCATTACCCTAGACACTTTACGTAGCCACATTCATTAAGAAAAAAAAAAAAAATTAAGTGTGAGGTCGTAGTGGTAGCAAGAAAGGCCTTCTGATAATTCTCAACTACATTTTATCTCAGGAGCCTTCACAGCTGGCCTCATACAAGTTACATGTAGTAATAACACCATCATACAATACCATCAACACCACTACAGCAGCCTTAGATAGCCCCCAAGCACGGATAGGTGGGGCCACCAGATTCCAGCACCAGAACTACTCAGTCAAAGATACGTGAGCGTCTGGCCTGCTGGACATTCACCAACTTATTTAATAACTAACACCAACTATATTCCCATCAACTAGAACATACCATGTTGGGAAATAAACTTGTATTCCTCCCATCAGTAAATGGACAATGTTTGGTAGTCATAGACTGGGAGTGATGAAGCCACTCCAACAGCACATCCATTAATCGTTCTCCCAGATAAATTACAAATATAAACAGTAGTAATATTAACTAGTCTTGTAAAAATCATATGTACACACCTTTCATTTATTATGCCATATATTCATGCATTTCATTCATAATTTCAAAACCTTTCATATGTTCTGACCAAAATAAAACCTTGGTTCAGAACAAATAAACTTAAAGAAAATTTAATATCAAAATTTTAAACAGCTTGAGTTAGTTCAGTGTGTTATAAATTTTATTAATATTATTAGACTTATTAAATATCTGTGTGTGTGTTTGTATATACTAATACAACACCTTACATTCAGTACCCTAGATTTTTAACGTAGCCACATTCATTAGTAAAAAAAGATATGTGTGAGGTCGTAAGTGGTAGCAAGAAGGGCCTTCTGTAAATTCACAGCTACATTTATCTCAGGAGCCTTCACAGCTGACCTCATGCATCACACTAGGTAATATCACAACCATACAGTACCATCAAAACCACTACATATATTGGGGTCTCTTGTCCAGGGATAATTAGCTAAACTTGTAATATTAGGATCTCCTGGTGGGAGAATTAAAATTAGGGGAACACATTGTAAAAATTAAAAGTGTCCCTTAAAATTAAAAGTGAAATAAAAGTTGGTGAATCTTCACAGCCAGTGGTAATTAATTAGTTAACTGGCTAATTAGAATTATTTTAGACTATAGTAATTAGAATTACTTTAGTGGTTGGAAATTTTATCTTGCTCATTGCTAAATTGTCTAAAAAGTATGGCGGAGCTAGCTAAGTTCAGATCAGCTGCTGTGCTAACGGCGAAGGATATGGGAATGGATGGTCAGGTTTTAATTCAATATGTAACGGCTGAATGTGATAAGTATATTGAACGGGAAGAAAGAAGATTAGAAAAAGAGGCTGAAAGAAAATTAGAGTCTGAAAGATTAGCTGAAGAGAAGAGGCTACAAATTGAGGCTGAGACTAAGAGGCTGCAGATTGAGGCTGACAAAGAGGCTAAAGCATTAGAGGCAGAAGAAAAACGACAGCAAAGGGAAGCAGAAGATAAAAAGGCCGAAAGGGAGGCAGAAGATAAAAAGGCCGAAAGGGAGGCAGAAGATAAAAGATTGACTGCCGAAAGGGAGGCAGAAGATAGAAGGTTGCAAAGGGAGCACGAATTACGACTAAGGGAGCTGGAGCTACAAGGCCAGGCTCCTGAAAATGGTGCCAGCCCTTTTGCCTCAGATGCTACGCCCAGTCTGGGAGCCTCAACATCAGCTATGGGGTTTCATTTAGACCATTTTGTTGAGAAAGACGATGACATAGAGGGGTACCTCGGACGTTTTGAGTTATTAGCTACTACATATGGGTTAGAGAGAGAGAGAGGGGTGGAGTTTAAAGTTATCACAGGGACTGAGAGGTACTTCTTATGAAGTCTTCGCAAAAATGAACAGAGAAGACCAAGACAATTATGACATGTTAAAGCAGGCTTTGTTATTGAGGTACGAAAAAAATGGTGAATTTTATCGTAAGAAATTTAGAAATGCCAAACTGTTGTCTGGGGAGACATACCACCAATTCTCTGCCAGACTGGAAACCTATTTGGAGAAATGGACTGCTCTGGGGAAGACCCAAGATCTTAAAGAGATGATCATGATAGAGCAATTGAGAGAGTCCATGGCTCCAGACATGAGAAAATTTCTCATGGAACAAGGTGCAGAGAAGTTGGGGGGAGGTTTTAAATGTCGCTGAGAGGTATCAGGCAGCCCAGGCAGAGGTAAGTGGCTCTAAAAAGAAGCACATAGACAATTTTAAAGCTCCACAGCAATTTAATAAATTTGATAATAGAGAACAGGGTAATAAAGGTAGGAAAAACTTTGAACGGCCAAGAAATGACTATCGAGACAGAAACTCACAGTTCAATGACCAAAAATCCAATGAAAGAAAACCGTTTAACCAAGGAAAAAGATGGTGTAAATGGTGCAAGAAAGATAACCATAACACCGAATTTTGTAGAAGGAAACCTTCAAACATTGCTGCAATGAAGTCGGGGACTCAACGATTAAAGGTTAATCCTAATGGACAGCAGGAACCTTATCACCCCCCAGTTTGTGAGGATGTTATTTGTAATGGGGTCACCATAAGGTGCCTTTATGATACAGGTTTGGATTATGATTCAGTTGTGAAGTCTAGCCTAGTGGACCCAAGTCAGTATACCACAGAAACAGTGGAAATACAAGGGGCAACTAAGGACATACCACTCATGACACTTCCCATCGCAAGGATAACGGTGAAAACTCGCTATGTGGAAGGAGAAATCAGAGCAGCAGTGATAGATGAACCAATCTACCCTCTGATATTGGGGTGTGGATACGTCTTCTTGGGGAATCCCGAGAGACCTGTGATCATGGCGACAGTGCAGACCAGGTCACAGAAGAAGGAGGAAGAAGGTGAACCTATAAATGCTCATCCAGAGGAGATGAGGAAGGCGCAGGCTGAGGATAGGACACTCAAGCCATGTTTTAAAAAATTGCCCAAATGCCACACACCTCCAAGGAAGGGAGAGTACTTTGTGAAGAACAAACTATTATACAGGAAGACAGGAACTAGATCCATTGGTCACGGACAGTTGGTTCTTCCCAAGATATATAGGGCAAATTTGATAAGGAGCTTACATGTTGGAAAAGATGGTGACCATGAAAAAGTCGGTACCATCTGCCAAAAAGTTGCTCGAAAATACTATTGGCTCGACGTAAATGTCGATATTGAAAACTTTGTAGAAGCATGTGGCGTATTTCATGAGGGAACACCCACAAAGGGAAAATATGTGCAGGACCTAGAAACGCTAGGGGCAAAATTAGGCCTGGAAGGAAAACTAATTATACTCAGGTAGACAAAGTGCAATGGGAGCCCCCTTTTCACACCCAGTCTTCACTTGAATGGATTAACATGGCCACTATGCGACGAGTACAAAGAGTAAATTTTACCCAGGATAAGATGACAATCCCTCGGTCAGACTTATATAAACTGGAAGAACAGAAAAGAGAGCGAAGATCTCTCATAAGCAATCTAAAGTGGGGAGACAAACCCAAGAAAAAAATTGGTAGTGGTCGATTTGTGAGTGATGATTCTAGGAAGAAAAGTCCTCACTATAATGCTTCTAATGGACGGGACCCGATGGGTGCCATGAAAAATAAATATGGAAAATTAAAAATCCAGATGTAGCCCTATTAAGGACCTGGACAGATGAGAAGGCGGAAGAGACTGTTACCTCATCTTATCAATACGTGAACGAACTGACCACTCGTTTGAAAGCTGGATGGAAACTGGCAAATGATAATTTGAAACAAGCCAGGAAGAAACATGCAGCATATTTTAATAGGAAGGCAAAGGACAGAGAACTAGCTGTGGGAGAGAAGGTGCTGCTTCTACTACCCGGTAGCCAGAATAAATTACAAATTGCATGGCAAGGTCCATATACGGTTCTAGAGAAAATGTCTAGAACAAACTATAAAATTGACAAAAAGGGGAAGGAGAAAGTTTATCATGTAAACCTGTTAAAGAAGTATCTGGACAGACCACTCCAGGAAAGCACCCCCTTACTGACCTTGGCTATCGCAACTCAAATGCAAAAGGAACCACTCACCTCACATGAATACCCATTACATCCTTGTGAAACAGCAGCACAGGTAAAAGTCAGTAAGTACCTGACTAAAAACCGGAGGGAGAGAGTTCAACAGGTTCTGGAGGAACATACAGATGTATTAACAGATAAACCAGGCCATACAAATTTGCTACACTATGACATGAAACTGGTAGACTCAAACCCAATCTGTATGAGAGCCTATTCTATTCCGTTCGCGAAGAAGAAGGCATTGAAAGAAGAAATAGATTATTTGTTGAAGGAAGGGATTATTTCACACAGTGAATCATCTTTTAGCTCCAGTGTCGTTTTGTTGAGGAAACCGTCTGGGGAACACCGACTGTGCATAGATTACAGGAAACTGAATGCTGTCACAGAAGGACAAGTGTATCCATTACCAGACACAAAACAGTTATTTGCCAGATTAAACAAGGCAAAATACTTTTCAAAGGTGGATCTTAGTAAAGGCTATTACCAGATTCCAGTGAAGCCTGAAGTGAGACCTTATTTAGCATTTAGCACATCAGAAGGACATTATGAATTCAACATGCTACCATTCGGACTGAAAAATGCTCCGAGTGTATTTTCAAGGATGATGCGCAAATTGTTGGATCCCCTGAATAACCCATGTATCACGAATTTCATGGATGATATTCTCGTTGCCACAGAGACATTTGAAGAACACATTGACGCTCTAAAAATGTTATTTAATAGGCTTAGGGAGGCGAACTTAACGGCTAGGCCAACAAAATGTTGTATTGGATGCAAAGAGTTGGAATTCTTGGGACACACTGTATATCAGGGTAACATGACCCCTGATCCCAAGAACTTGGAAAAACTGCAGAGAACACCTAGACCACAAACAAAAAAGAACGTGCGATCATTCGTGTCGTTATGCGGATTTTATCAAAAATACATCAAAGATTTTAACTCTATTTGTGCTCCTCTGACTGATCTGACTCGCAAGGGACTTCCAGATAAAATTATTTGGACTGCGCAAAGTGAATTAGCGTTCCAAGACTTAAAGGAAAAACTCACTAGCAAGCCTATTCTCAAACTGCCTGATTTGACACAGGACTTTGTCGTAAGAACAGATGCAAGTAATGTAGGACTCGGGGCGGCTTTGTTGCAAAGATCATCTTCACCTGATGGGGAACTGAACCCAGTCGCTTGTGCAAGCCGCAAATTGAATAAGGCGGAACAAGGATATTCCACAAGCGAAAAAGAATGTTTAGCGTTAATCTGGGCAATAAAGAAGTTTCAAATCTATCTGTATGGTAGGACTTTTGTGGTCCAGACGGATCATCAGCCCCTCGTATTCTTATCTCAGGCTAAGCATGAAAACGCAAGATTGCTGAGGTGGTCTTTATTGCTTCAACCTTATCAGTTTAGTATCCAATATATCCCAGGCAAATTGAATGTCGGTGTAGATTTCCTCAGTCGGCACCCCTGTGATCAAAATTAGAGTAGTGGCAGGCGTGAGGAGTGATTTTATCTATGTGTATCACTGGTTTTGGAACTTGCCGTAGGTATGTTTTCAAGTGGGGAGATGTGTGATAAAATTAACCGTGATACAACGTTAAAATATCTCCAAGGATAAAATGTAGGGATAAAAAATAATGCGTAAGACATGATCGCCCATGCCGCGGGTCACTACCCGCCATGGAAACTAACTTGCTAGACGTGAAGGCAAAACGTTACCCTTGGGACGGGATGAGAACGGAGATCAAAAAGAAAAATATGACTGAACACGTGCTTGAAACTAGCAAGGCTAAAAAGACGCAATTGGTGGGGAAAGGAAAAAAATTCACGTCCCCAAGTTGACACGAGGTAAAGAAATCGACAAAAGGGACCTTAGCTATTATACGCAACAGTCATTTCTTGGACGCTTTTGCGATATTTTGTCCTTTATTTGAATTCAGCGGCAAACGCATTACAGAAGATGCTCGAACATATTTAAAAAAAAAAAAAAAAAAAACTAACCTTGAAAAGTAACTTTTTCTTAATAATAATGTTAGGAATATAAAACCTAGCTGGCCGGATGGCCCATCTTGAGCAGAGAAATAATATGCTTTCATTTATACAGACGGATAGATAATAATGAAGATATTGACAAAAGACTGTGTTGTTCATATCAGCGAGCGACTGCATTGAAACAAAAAAACATGTCACTAATTTTCAAAAAAAATTGCAGCCTTGAGACTCAAGTGCTAAAATCTAGTTAGAATGAAAGAGAGGGGGCATTAGGGAAAGTTATGGCTAAAAATAACTTTAAAGGCAAAATTGTGTAGGGGACGGCAGAGTTGGTTCAAAAAACAAGTGTGTTTTTTTGGTGAAACGCAAGTAGAGACAGACGGACCAACAGACAATAATACATACTTGACTGAGGTATGACTGAATTGACTTTTGGTAGGGGGTTTGAAATTTGAAAAGGAAAAAAGGCGCTGATTGGCCACAGAAAAACATATTATCGGCGCTCAGACGCGCATCTTTGCCATTCATCATAAGTTGTCCAGTAGTAGACACAGTAATTCTTCAGTGGTGTGATTCCCAGAAGCTAATTGCAATATTTAGAGGGACGCCATACTAGAGCCAGCAGCTCAGCTGAGTTTTGCTAGCATATACTGTGTTCTCTATTCATAATTCTGGTAAGACTGAAAGTATTTCTTTGTATATTTTAATATTGTTTAATGTTTCGAGTGATTTGATACTGCCATATCAAAATCTATCCCTTACAACAAGTAATGATTCGCTCTAGATCCCCAGCCCCAGTTCAGGGTCTAGAGACAAACAAAATACATAAACGCCAGCAAGGATTATGAAGGGCGGATCAGGTGTTGAGATCAGTGGAACATATCACCTATCCTATTCAATGGCAGGAAGCTAATGAACATATTTCAGAATATGTAGTCTTGGGGAACTTATACTATGTGAAACCAACTTGGTAAGATGTGCTGTATGGTCAGAGAGATCTGACTCTGTCTATGTGGTGTTGTTGTGTAGTGTTGAGTGTAGAAGTGGCTCAGGAGGTAGAGTTCTGACACATGACCCAATACTTTTATTTCAGAACTGTGAGTTTTTTTATTTGGCACCAAAGTGGTGTCAAATGCTATTTTGAAAAATACAAGAGTGGACCCGTGCAGTCGAATATTTTGGGAGAGCAGCCTTAGATAGCCCCCAAGCACGGAGAGGTGGGGCCACCAGATTCCAGCACCAGAACTACTCAGTCAAAGATACGTGAGCGTCTGGCCTGCTGGACATTCATCAACTTATTTAATAACTAACACCAACTATATTCCCATCAACTAGAACATACCATGTTGGGAAATAAACTTGTATTCCTCCCATCAGTAAATGGACAATGTTTGGTAGTCATAGACTGGGAGTGATGAAGCCACTCCAACAGCACATCCATTAATCGTTCTAATAGATAAATTACAAATATAAGCAGTAGTAATATTAACTAGTCTTGTAAAAATCATATGTACACACCTTTCATTTATTATGCCATATATTCATGCATTTCATTCATAATTTCAAAACCTTCCATATGTTCTGACCAAAATAAAACCTTGGTTCAGAACAAATAAACTTAAAGAAAATTTAATATCAAAATTTTAAACAACTTGAGTTAGTTCAGTGTGTTATAAATTTTATTAATATTATTAGACTTATTAAATATCTGTGTGTGTGTTTGTATATACTAATACAACACCTTACATTCAGTACCCTAGATTTTTAACGTAGCCACATTTATTAGTAAAAAAGATATGTGTGAGGTCGTAAGTGGTAGCAAGAAGGGCCTTCTGTAAATTCACAGCTACATTTATCTCAGGAGCCTTCACAGCTGACCTCAT
Source organism: Oreohelix idahoensis (assembly GCA_024509875.1). Taxonomy (NCBI): domain Eukaryota; kingdom Metazoa; phylum Mollusca; class Gastropoda; order Stylommatophora; family Oreohelicidae; genus Oreohelix; species Oreohelix idahoensis. The sequence goes on along the minus strand of JAMPIV010014047.1, from coordinate 150,678 downwards.
GCATCACACTAGGTAATATCACAACCATACAGTACCATCAAAACCACTACAGGGCACTTGACTGCCATGTGGTCTGAAAGGTCTCCACAATTGTAGCATCTTATCTTTCTAGGCTTCCTCTGTGCCATGGGTCGCCTCCTGCTGCCCTTACATTCCTGACCGTCAATGCCACACACAAAGACTGCTTCCATGCCCTGGACAGATGGTTTGCTGTCAAATGCTACTCGTTCATTCCTTGCCAGACTCCTGAATCCCTTTCTGAAGATCTTGGTCTGATGTACGAATACATCAATACCTCCATCATCTGGCGTAATAAACCCCCATTACCTGTGGACACTATACCACATGCAAACCCCGTGTCCCCTTGTTGGCGCAACTGCGTTTGTTGGTACTGTCAGCTCACAGCTTTCCTTGACAACAGCCTGACTCTCACATACACGAAGGTCTAGTTGAGGTTCCTGCTCACACACCCCCTCGTCGTGCTCTGGCTATTTCCGCGGTTGGCATGGTGCTTTCTTTCTCTGCACCTCCTCTTGTGCTGGCGAACTGGTCTGTGATAGCTGTACTAGCTGGGATTTTAGGGGAGATACTTCTGCTTTGAGTGCTTCCTCTTCATTGTGAGCTTCTGCACTTGCTATCTGCACCAGTGTATCAGGCTTTTTGCCTTCACATAAAACAGCATATTCCCTAAGCCCCTGACTCACGGCCTGGAAATTCCTAGTCATCTCATTGACTAGATGTCGCTTACTCTACGCTTCTTCCACTATTTCCAGTAACTTCTCAGGGCTGGCCTTTTCTCCACCACGTATCCGTAATTCCCTAGAGACCATGGGTGTGACATTATTCCAGATAACGTCTACCTTATCTTCTGCAGAAAAGGGCGCTACCTTCCACACGGCCTCTACGTCGTTCAAAAACTCTTGCCAAGTGGGACTTGCCTTTCCATCAAATCTTCTTATCTCCGGCACCTTCACGTATACTACCTTTACAGGCGCATTGATCTGGCCTTCACTTTGCACTACTGATGCATCTTCCTCCCACTCACCTCTGCCCGGAACACGTGTACTCCTTGAAGCCATCTTGGTGCAAGACCGCACTGCTGGGTGTTTACAATATTTGTTCGTTTGCTGTTTGCTCGGTGTCACTGTCTGCCTATCCTGCCGACGACGTCAATTGTGATAGGGTGGGCGAGATGATGCTGTTGTGTTATGTGATCACTTTCTTGCACACTCGCAACCGACCAGATCAACAGTACAACTCTTGATTCTAAGGCACGGGCTGTATTTATTTATACAACCCATTCAGTTACAAAGAGCACACTCAAACAAACATTAAACAAATAAACCAACAAACAAAACACCCAGCCAGTGCTCTATTGCTAATCTGAAACAGAAACAAAGCACCGGCTAGTTAAAATCATAATAGTTAAATAATGAGAAACGATACTCTCACCTGCCAAACAGTCCTTCCACGCTACCTGACACACTCAACTAGCACACACACACACACTCATGCATGTCGTCCAATGAGACTAGTATGGGTTTGTGCATGAGGCTGGCAATCTCACCATGTAACACAGATTGCTACCGAAACCACTACTGCACAAGCATATGAATACTTTGTGAGGGCATCATGTGGATGTCAGCCACATTGGTGGCCCCATGCTCCATAAGGAGCGAGAAGAGAAACATATATCTCCAAGTGAGCCCACGTGCTCTCACCAACCATTCTACACATAACCATAATTAAATATTAATAAAATGGACATAAAATAATATTCAACTATATGTACAACAAATACCCTCAATAATGAGAATTAGCTACTACCTGTCAACCGATCCACATCAATATTCGTTCCTGCACTCTGAACATGTCGTAAGTGACGACTGGTGCGCCTGGCCACATGCGTGTCGTATATGACCCCTGATGAGATTGGGAACTCATCACATGAAACACATCGTTACCGAAACTACCACTGCAATAGCATAAAAATGCTTCTTGTGGGCTTGTGATGGACACCAGCTGCATTGGTGTTTCTATGCTCCACAAGGAGCAAACAGAGAAACACCTCTGCCTCCAAGTGCCTTACTCACAAAGGAGTGGCATTGCGCTCACCAGAAATCTAAATGACTATTCTCACCTCACTCAAAGTAACCCACTAAAGATATACAGTAGTATAATCAATAATCGTGAAATACACTTTAACCTAAACTATCTCTTCCATTACTGAAGAAAATTACATTAACCTGCCTTCACCCACGTGTCAATTCACACAATATAACATAGCGTAACATTATAGGCTTATAACACGTGATAACTTAGAGTGTTAATGCAGACTCCTTGGAGCCTTCTTTATTCCCAGTCATCAACACGTGGCTCCCCGGTTGCCATCTTCCCAACTAGTTAATATTATCTAAATTAAAGTAATAGATCGCTTCTCTGCCTGGTTTCATGTATGAAATAGTTTGCCTTTCTTGCCCGGTCTGATGAATGAAATAATTGATACTAAACTCTTACAGCTGTTATTTGGACTTAACACTATTAAAGTCTATCCACACATATTTTCACTCATCTATCATTTCAGAACTAAATCTAATGTCCTGGAAGAAATCTCCTTAGGAAACACATCCTTTTATCTATTTCATTAAACATTAGAACAGACACGCTGAATACTAATAATAAAACTAGATCACTAAAGCTAATCTAAATTAACTCACGTGTCATGTCTTTGTTCTTCTTCTACCCACACAGGGCGTGCCTAACTTCGTTTCTCTCTCGTCTGGGCGGCTCTTGAAAGAATAGGGTCTTTCGCAGACTTACACTCTCTTTAGATAGGCCCTAGGGCTAATCGCTCAACTTAGTCCGCGGCGCGTATTGATTGGGCCACTTAAATAACACTCGATGGTATGCAAATTAAGGAGCGAAAACACAAATATAACCCACAACTATTTCTAGAGCGAAAACACAAATATACACCACAACTAATTTTTAGGCTTTATTGTGGCCTAGTAATATATCTTCTTCTTGAAGATGTTGTGATAAAAAGGCAGTGAACCACGGAGACAATGGGGATGACAAGATGGCGCGGTTACATATTCCCCGCCTGATTTTGTTGTCGTCCCGACAACAGCATTATCTCTGGCGCTTCAATTGTAATCTCTCAGATCGTTGCTGCTGCGCCTGATTCTTTCTGAGCGACGATGCTTTGGGCTCAGATTCTGTAATCGGTACAACCCGGCTGGGGACACTCTTGGTCGTCATGTTCCTAGTCGTACGTTGCTGGGCTGGCAGTTGCAGTGGTCCGGAAGATTCGTCTACTTGTGCAGCGTCGTTACGTGCTTGTGACTTCTTCTTGTCAGTGCATGCAGCTGTCGACTTTGTAGGGGGATCGCTCCTGACGTGTTTTACACTCGTTTTGTGTGGACGGTGGCTTACGTTCCCCACAATCTGCTTTAGATGAGTTTCCTCTTCTGAACCTTGATGTGCACTCCCTCTTATCTGCTTAGGAAGGGTTTCCTCCACTAGACAACGACCAATTTTCTCGGCGCCCTTAGGGTGACAGTTGTTACGGCCATCTCTTGGCTTGCACCCTAAAGGCAACCTAGTTGTGGAAGTACGCTTCGGGAAAGAGCTCCTTGAGGGACAGGCGGATATCAAATGTTCAGAGGACTTGCATTGAAAACATCTCTTCGGAAGCGGGCCTTGAGGGCACTTGGCTGCCATGTGGTCTGAAAGGTCTCCACAATTGTGTCATCTTATCTTTCTAGGCTTCCTCTGTGCCATGAGTCGCCTGCTGCTGCCCTTACATTCCTGACCGTCAATGCATACAAAGACTGCTTTCATGCCCTGGAAAGCTGGTTTGCTGTCACATGCTACTCGCTCATTCCGTGCCAGACTCCTGCATCCCTTTGTGAAGCTCTTGGTCTGATGTACGCATACATCAATACCTCCATCATCTGGCGTTTTAGGGGAGATACTTCTGCTTTGAGTGCTTCCTCTTCATTGTGAGCTTCTGCACTTGCTATCTGCACCAGTGTAACGGCCTGGAAATTCCTAGTCATCTCATTGACTAGCTGTCGCTCACTCTACGCTTCTTCTACTATTTCCAGTAACTTCTCAGGGCTGGCCTTTTCTCCACCACGTATCCGTAATTCCCTAGAGACCATGGGTGTGACATTATTCCAGATAACGTCTACCTTATCTTCTGCAGAAAAGGGCGCTACCTTCCACACGGCCTCTACGTCGTTCAAAAACTCTTGCCAAGTGGGACTTGCCTTTCCACCAAATCGCCTTACCTCCGGCACCTTCACGTATACTACCTTTACAGGCGCATTGATCTGGCCTTCACTTTGCACTACTGATGCATCTTCCTCCCACTTCCCTCTGCCCGGAACAGGTGTACTCCTTGAAGCCATCTTGGCGCAAGACCGCACTGCTGGGTGTTTACAATATTTGTTCGTTTGCTGTTTGCTCGGTGTCACTGTCTGCCTATCCTGCCGACGACGTCAATTGTGATAGGGTGGGCGAGATGATGCTGTTGTGATATGTGATCACTTTCTTGCACACTCGCAACCGACCAGATCAACAGTACAACTCTTGATTCTAAGGCAGGGGCTGTATTTATTTATACAACCCATTCAGTTACAAAGAGCACACTCAAACAAACATTAAACAAATAAACCAACAAACAAAACACCCAGCCAGTGCTCTATTGCTAATCTGAAACAGAAACAAAGCACCGGCTAGTTAAAATCATAATAGTTAAATAATGAGAAACGATACTCTCACCTGCCAAACAGTCCTTCCACGCTACCTGACACACTCAACTAGCACACACACACACACTCATGCATGTCGTCCAATGAGACTAGTATGGTGTTGTGCATGAGGCTGGCAATCTCACCATGTAACACAGATTGCTACCGAAACCACTACTGCAAGAGCATATGATTGCTTTGTGAGGGCTTCAGGTGGATGCCAGCCGCATTGGTGGCCCCATGCTCCATAAGGAGCTAGAAGAGAAATATATATCTCCAAGTGAGCCCACGTGCTCTCACAAACCATTCTACACATAACCATAATTAAATAATAATAAAATGGACATAAAATAATATTCAACTATATGTACAACAAATACCCTCAATAATGAGAATTAAACTACTACCTCGCAACCGATCCACATCAATATTCGTTCCTGCACTCTGACATGTCGTAAAAGTGACGACTGGTGCGCCTGGCCACATGCGTGTCGTATATGACCCCTGATGAGATTGGGAACTCATCATGAAAAACACATTGTTACCGAAACTACCACTGCAATAGCATATAATGCTTCTTGTTGGCGTCTGATGAACCCCAGCGGCATTGGTGTTTCCCCTGCTCCACAAGGAGCAAACAGAGAAACACCTCTGTCTCCAAGTGCCTTACTCACAAAGGAGTGGCATTGCGCGCTCACCAGAAATCTAAATACATATTCTCACCTCACTCAAAGTAACCCACTAAAGATATACAGTAGTATAATCAATAATCGTGAAATACACTTTAACCTAAACTATCTCTTCCATTACTGAAGAAAATTACATTAACCTGCCTTCACCCACGTGTCAATTCACACAATATAACATAGCGTAACATTATAGGCTTATAACACGTGATAACTTAGAGTGTTAATGCAGACTCCTTGGAGCCTTCTTTATTCACAGTCATCAGCATGTGGCTCCCCGGTTGCCATCTTCCCAACTAGTTAATATTATCTAAATTAAAGTAATAGATCGCTTCTCTGCCTGGTTTCATGTATGAAATAGTTTGCCTTTCTTGCCCGGTCTGATGAATGAAATAATTGATACTAAACTCTTACAGCTGTTATTTGGACTTAACACTATTAAAGTCTATCCACACATATTTTCACTCATCTATCATTTCAGAACTAAATCTAATGTCCTGGAAGAAATCTCCTTAGGAAACACATCCTTTTATCTATTTCATTAAACATTAGAACAGACACGCTGAATACTAATAATAAAACTAGATCACTAAAGCTAATCTAAATTAACTCACGTGTCATGTCTTTGTTCTTCTTCTACCCACACAGGGCGTGCCTAACTTCGTTTCTCTCTCGTCTGGGCGGCTCTTGAAAGAATAGGGTCTTTCGCAGACTTACACTCTCTTTATATAGGCCCTAGGGCTAATCACTCAACTTAGTCCGCGGCGCGTATTGATTGGGCCACTTAAATAACACTCGATGGTATGCAAATTAAGGAGCGAAAGCACAAATATAACCCACAACTATTTCTAGAGCGAAAACACAAATATACACCACAACTAATTTTTAGGCTTTATTGTGGCCTAGTAATATATCTTCTCCTTGAAGATGTTGTGGTAAAAAGGCAGTGAACCACGGAGACAATGGGATGACAAGATGGCGCGGTTACATATTCCCCGCCTGATTTTGTTGTCGTCCCGACAACAGCACTACCTCTGGCACTTCAGTTGTAATCTCTCCAATAGTTGGTGCTGCGCCTGATTCTTTCTGAGCGATGATGCTTTGGGCTCAGATTCTGTAATCGGTACAACCCGGCTGGGGACCCTCTTGGTCGTCATGTTCCTAGTCGGACGTTGCTGGGCTGGCAGTTGCAGTGGTCTGGAAGATTCATTTACTTGTGCAGCGTCGTTACTTGCTTGTGACTTCTTCTTGTCAGTGCATGCAGCTGTCGACTTTGTAGTGGGATCGCTCCTGACGTGTTTTACACTCGTTTTGTGTGGACGGTGGCTTACGTTCCCCACAATCTGCAATAGATGAGTTTCTTCTTCTGAACCTTGATGTGCACTCCCTCTTATCTGCTTAGGAAGGGTTTCCTCCACTAGACAACGACCAATTTTCTCGGCGCCCTTAGGGTGACAGTTGTTACGGCCATCTCTTGGCTTGCACCCTAAAGGCAACCTAGTTGTGGAAGTACGCTTCGGGAAAGAGCTCCTTGAGGGACAGGCGGATATCAAATGTTCAGTGGACATGCATTGAAAACATCTCTTCGGAAGCGGGCCTTGAGGGCACTTGGCTGCCATGTGGTCTGAAAGGTCTCCACAATTGTAGCATCTTATCTTTCTAGGCTTTCTCTGTGCCATGGGTCGCCTCCTGCTGCCCTTACATTCCTGGCAGTCAATGCCGCATACAAAGACTGCTTCCATGCCCTGGACAGATGGTTTGCTGTCAAATGCTACTCGTTCATTCCTTGCCAGACTCCTGAATCCCTTTCTGAAGATCTTGGTCTGATGTACGAATACATCAATACCTCCATCATCTGGCGTAATAAACCCCCATCCCCTGTGGACACTATACCACTTGCAAACCCCTCGTCCCCCTTGTTGGTGCAACTGCGTTTGTTGGTACTGTCAGCTCACAGCTTTCCTTGGCAACATCGTGACTCTCACATACACGAAGGTCTAGTTGAGGTTCCTGCTCACACACCCCCTCGTCGTGCTTTGGCTGTTTCCGCGGTTGGCATGGTGCTTTCTTTCTCTGCACCTCCTCTTGTGCTGGCGAACTGGTCTGTGATAGCTGTGCTAGCTGGGACTTTAGGGAGATATTTCTGCTTTGAGTGCTTCCTCTTCATTGTGAGCTTCTGCACTTGCTATCTGCACCAGTGTATCAGGCTTTTTGCCTTCACATAAAACAGCATATTCGCTAAGCCCCTGACTCACGGCCTGGAAATTCCTAGTCATCTCATTGACTGGCTGTCGCTCACTGTACGCTTCTTCCACTATTCCCAGTAACTTCTCAGGGCTGGCCTTGGCTCCACCACGTATCCGTAATTCCCTAGAGACCATGGGTGTGACATTATTCCAGATAACCTTCTACCTTATCTTCTGCAGAAAAGGGCGCTACCTTCCACACAGCGTCTACGTCGTTCAAAAACTCTTCCCAAGTGGGACTTGCCTTTCCACCAAATCGCCTTACCTCCGGCACCTTCACGTATACTACCTTTACAGGCACATTGATCTGGCCCTCACTTTGCACTACTGATGCATCTTCCTCGCACTCCTCATTGCCCGGAAAACGTGTACTCCTTGAAGCCATCTTGGTGCAAGACCGCACTGCTGGGTGTTTACAATATTTGTTCGTTTGCTGTTTGCTCGGTGTCACTGTCTGCCTATCCTGCCGACGACGCCAATTGTGAAAGGGTGGGGGAGATGATGATGATGACATTGTGATATGTGAACACTTTCTTGCACACTCGCAACCGACCCGATCAACAATAAAACTCTGATTCTAAGGCAGAGGCTGAATTTATTTATACAACCCAGTCAGTGGCACTAAGCACACACAGCAGACATTAAACAAATAAACCAAAAAAAACAAAACACCCAGCCTGTGCTCAGTTGCTAATCTGAAACGCAAACAAAAGCACCGACTAGTTAAAATCATAATAGTTAAATAATGAGAAACACCATGCTCTCAACTGTCAAACTGTCCTTTTTCCACGCTACGTGAAACATTCAACTATCATGCACACACACACACATATGCATGTCGTCCAATGAGACTAGTATGGTGGTGTGCATGAGGCTAGCAATCTCACCATGTAACACAGATTGCTACCGAAACCACTACAGCACGAGCATATGAATACTTTGTGAGGGCTTCATGTGGATGCCAGCCACATTGGTGGCCCCATGCTCCATAAGGAGCGAGAAGAGAAATATATATCTCCAAGTTGAGCCCACGTAATACATAGAATAATATTCAACTATATGTACAACAACCAACGGGCTGATCACCCGTTTGCCAGTCACTTCGATTACGGAAACAACAGCAAATGGATTGATTTGCCGTGATGGGAAAACAATGGCAAAGAAAACCTATCTGCTGTTGCCCTAAGACGCCACTAGGCGTAATGGCCACTGACTGCTTCGACGGTCGGTGGCTAAGGACGGAAGAAGAAGAAGATATGTACAACAAATACCCTCAATAATGAGAATTAGCTACTACCTCTCAACCGATCCACATCAATATTCGTTCCTGCACTCTGAACATGTCGTAAGTGACGACTGGTGCGCCTGGTCACAAGCGTGTCGTATATGACCCCTGATGATATTGGGAACTCATCACATGAAACACATCGTTACCGAAACTAACACTGCAATAGCATAAAAATGCTTCTTGTGGGCTTGTGATGGACACCAGCTGCATTGGTGTTTCTATGCTCCACAAGGAGCAAACAGAGAAACACCTCTGCCTCCAAGTGGCTTACTCACAAAGGAGTGGCATTGCGCTCACCAGAAATCTAAATGACTATTCTCACCTCACTCAAAGTAACCCACTAAAGATATACAGTAGTATAATCAATAATTGTGAAATACACTTTAACCTAAACTATCTCTTCCATTACTGAAGAAAATTACATTAACCTGCCTTCACCCACGTGTCAATTCACACAATATAACATAGCGTAACATTATAGGCTTATAACACGTGATAACTAAGAGTGTTAATGCAGACTCCTTGGAGCCTTCTTTATTCCCAGTCATCAACACGTGGCTCCCCGGTTGCCATCTTCCCAACTGGTTAATATTATCTAAATTAAAGTAATAGATCGCTTCTCTGCCTGGTTTCATGTATGAAATAGTTTGCCTTTCTTGCCCGGTCTGATGAATGAAATAATTGATACTAAACTCTTACAGCTGTTATTTGGACTTAACACTATTAAAGTCTATCCACACATATTTTCACTCATCTATCATTTCAGAACTAAATCTAATGTCCTGGAAGAAATCTCCTTAGGAAACACATCCTTTTATCTATTTCATTAAACATTAGAACAGACACGCTGAATACTAATAATAAAACTAGATCACTAAAGCTAATCTAAATTAACTCACGTGTCATGTCTTTGTTCTTCTTCTACCCACACAGGGCGTGCCTAACTTCGTTTCTCTCTCGTCTGGGCGGCTCTTGAAAGAATAGGGTCTTTCACAGACTTACACTCTCTTTAGATAGGCCCTAGGGCTAATCGCTCAACTTAGTCCGCGGCGCGTATTGATTGGGCCACTTAAATAACACTCGATGGTATGCAAATTAAGGAGCGAAAACACAAATATAACCCACAACTATTTCTAGAGCGAAAACACAAATATACACCACAACTAATTTTTAGGCTTTATTGTGGCCTAGTAATATATCTTCTTCTTGAAGATGTTGTGATAAAAAGGCAGTGAACCACGGAGACAATGGGGATGACAAGATGGCGCGGTTACATATTCCCCGCCTGATTTTGTTGTCGTCCCGACAACAGCATTATCTCTGGCGCTTCAATTGTAATCTCTCAGATCGTTGGTGCTGCGCCTGATTCTTTCTGAGCGACGATGCTTTGGGCTCAGATTCTGTAATCGGTACAACTCGTCTGGGGACCCTCTTGGTCGTCATGTTCCTAGTCGTACGTTGCTGGGCTGGCAGTTGCAGTGGTCCGGAAGATTCGTCTACTTGTGCAGCGTCGTTACGTGCTTGTGACTTCTTCTTGTCAGTGCATGCAGCTGTCGACTTTGTAGGGGGATCGCTCCTGACGTGTTTTACACTCGTTTTGTGTGGACGGTGGCTTACGTTCCCCACAATCTGCTTTAGATGAGTTTCCTCTTCTGAACCTTGATGTGCACTCCCTCTTATCTGCTTAGGAAGGGTTTCCTCCACTAGACAACGACCAATTTTCTCGGCGCCCTTAGGGTGACAGTTGTTACGGCCATCTCTTGGCTTGCACCCTAAAGGCAACCTAGTTGTGGAAGTACGCTTCGGGAAAGAGCTCCTTGAGGGACAGGCGGATATCAAATGTTCAGAGGACTTGCATTGAAAACATCTCTTCGGAAGCGGGCCTTGAGGGCACTTGGCTGCCATGTGGTCTGAAAGGTCTCCACAATTGTAGCATCTTATCTTTCTAGGCTTCCTCTGTGCCATGGGTCGCCTCCTGCTGCCCTTACATTCCTGACCGTCAATGCCACATACAAAGACTGCTTCCATGCCCTGGACAGATGGTTTGCTGTGAAATGCTACTCGTTCATTCCTTGCCAGACTCATGAATCCCTTTCTGAAGATCTTGGTCTGATGTACGAATACATCAATACCTCCATCATCTGGCGTAATAAACCCCCATCCCCTGTGGACACTATACCACTTGCAAACCCCGTGTCCCCTTGTTGGCGCAACTGCGTTTGTTGGTACTGTCAGCTCACAGCTTTCCTTGACAACAGCCTGACTCTCACATACACGAAGGTCTAGTTGAGGTTCCTGCTCACACACCCCCTCGTCGTGCTCTGGCTGTTTCCGCGGTTGGCATGGTGTTTTCTTTCTCTGCACCTCCTCTTGTGCTGGCGAACTGGTCTGTGATAGCTGTACTAGCTGGGATTTTAGGGGAGATACTTCTGCTTTGAGTGCTTCCTCTTCATTGTGAGCTTCTGCACTTGCTATCTGCACCAGTGTATCAGGCTTTTTGCCTTCACATAAAACAGCATATTCGCTAAGCCCCTGACTCACGGCCTGGAAATTCCTAGTCATCTCATTGACTAGCTGTCGCTCACTCTACGCTTCTTCTACTATTTCCAGTAACTTCTCAGGGCTGGCCTTTTCTCCACCACGTATCCGTAATTCCCTAGAGACCATGGGTGTGACATTATTCCAGATAACGTCTACCTTATCTTCTGCAGAAAAGGGCGCTACCTTCCACACGGCCTCTACGTCGTTCAAAAACTCTTGCCAAGTGGGACTTGCCTTTCCACCAAATCGCCTTACCTCCGGCACCTTCACGTATACTACCTTTACAGGCGCATTGATCTGGCCTTCACTTTGCACTACTGATGCATCTTCCTCCCACTTCCCTCTGCCCGGAACAGGTGTACTCCTTGAAGCCATCTTGGCGCAAGACCGCACTGCTGGGTGTTTACAATATTTGTTCGTTTGCTGTTTGCTCGGTGTCACTGTCTGCCTATCCTGCCGACGACGTCAATTGTGATAGGGTGGGCGAAATGATGCTGTTGTGATATGTGATCACTTTCTTGCACACTCGCAACCGACCAGATCAACAGTACAACTCTTGATTCTAAGGCAGGGGCTGTATTTATTTATACAACCCATTCAGTTACAAAGAGCACACTCAAACAAACATTAAACAAATAAACCAACAAACAAAACACCCAGCCAGTTCTCTATTGCTAATCTGAAACAGAAACAAAGCACCTGCTAGTTAAAATCATAATAGTTAAATAATGAGAAACGATACTCTCACCTGCCAAACAGTCCTTCAAACCCTACCTGACACACTCAACTAGCACACACACACACACTCATGCATGTCGTCCAATGAGACTAGTATGGGTTTGTGCATGAGGCTGGCAATCTCACCGTGTAACACAGATTGCTACCGAAACCACTACTGCACGAGCATATGAATACTTTGTGAGGGCTTCATGTGGATGCCAGCTACATTGGTGGCCCCATGCTCCATAAGGAGCGAGAAGAGAAATATATATCTCCAAGTGAGCCCACGTGCTCTCACCAACCATTCTACACATAACCATAATTAAATATTAATAAAATGGACATAAAATAATATTCAACTATATGTACAACAACCAACGGGCTGATCACCCGTTTGCCAGTCACTTCGATTACGGAAACAACAGCAGATGGATTGATTTGCCGTTGCCCTAAAGACGCCAATAGGCGTGATGGGAAACAATGGCAAAGAAAGCCTATCTGCTGTTGCCCTAAGACGCCACTAGGCGTAATGGCCACTGACTGCTTCGACGGTCGGTGGCTAAGGACGGAAGAAGAAGAAGATATGTACAACAAATACCCTCAATAATGAGAATTAGCTACTACCTCTCAACCGATCCACATCAATATTCGTTCCTGCACTCTGAACATGTCGTAAGTGACGACTGGTGCGCCTGGTCACAAGCGTGTCGTATATGACCCCTGATGATATTGGGAACTCATCACATGAAACACATCGTTACCGAAACTAACACTGCAATAGCATAAAAATGCTTCTTGTGGGCTTGTGATGGACACCAGCTGCATTGGTGTTTCTATGCTCCACAAGGAGCAAACAGAGAAACACCTCTGCCTCCAAGTGGCTTACTCACAAAGGAGTGGCATTGCGCTCACCAGAAATCTAAATGACTATTCTCACCTCACTCAAAGTAACCCACTAAAGATATACAGTAGTATAATCAATAATTGTGAAATACACTTTAACCTAAACTATCTCTTCCATTACTGAAGAAAATTACATTAACCTGCCTTCACCCACGTGTCAATTCACACAATATAACATAGCGTAACATTATAGGCTTATAACACGTGATAACTAAGAGTGTTAATGCAGACTCCTTGGCGCCTTCTTTATTCCCTGTCATCAACACGTGGCCCCCCCCGGTTGCCATCTTCCCAACTAGTTAATATTATCTCAATTAAAGTAATAGATCGCTTCTCTGCTTGGTTTCATGTATGAAATAGTTTGCCTTTCTTGCCCGGTCTGATGAATGAAATAATTGCTACTAAACTCTTACAGCTGTTATTTGGACTTAACACTATTAAAGTCTATCCACACATATTTTCACTCATCTATCATTTCAGAACTAAATCTAATGTCCTGGAAGAAATCTCCTTAGGAAACACATCCTTTTATCTATTTCATTAAACATTAGAACAGACACGCTGAATACTAATAATAAAACTAGATCACTAAAGCTATTCTTAATTAACTCACGTGTCATGTCTTTGTTCTTCTTCTACCCACACAGGGCGTGCCTAACTTCGTTTCTCTCTCGTCTGGGCGGCTCTTGAAAGAATAGGGTCTTTCGCAGGCTTACACTCTCTTTATATAGGCCCTAGGGCTAATCGCTCAACTTAGTCCGCGGCGCGTATTGATTAGGCCACTTAAATAACACTCGATGGTATGCAAATTTAAGGAGCGAAAACACAAATATAACCAACAACTATTTCTAGAGCGAAAACACAAATATACACCACAACTAATTTTTAGGCTTTATTGTTGCCTAGTAATATATCTTCTTCTTGAAGATGTTGTGATAAAAAGGCAGTGAACCACGGAGACAATGGGGATGACAAGATGGCGCGGTTACACACACACACACATATATATATATATATATATATATATATATATATATATATATATATATATATATATATATATATATATACCTGGAAAATTATTATGTTGCATGATGTTAGAAAGACTTAAATTGCATGCTGACGAAAAGATCAGAGAAGAACAAGCGGGTTTCAGGCCGAAACGATCATGTATTGATCAAATATTCACACTAAGAACAATTATAGAAGAATCAGTGGAAATGCAATCGCCACTTATTATCTCCTTCGTCGATTTTCAAAAAGCCTTTGATAGTCTACACCGCCCATCATTGTGGAAGATACTTACAATCTATGGTTTTCCAACAAAATATGTGAATATAATCAAAGCGCTATATGACAAAGCAAGATGTTGTGTTAGAACAAATAAAGGGAATACAGAATGGTTTACAGTAGAAACAGGGGTGAAACAAGGCTGTATTATGTCACCACTACTTTTTGGAATAGCTATTGATTGGGTTATGAGAAACTATACCCACAATGAACAATTAGGTATAAAATGGACAAATGGAAAATTCCTGGGGGACCTGGATTTCGCAGATGATTTAGCATTCTTAAGTTCAACACCCAGACAATCCCAAGAAGCAGTAAATAATTTGTGTCATCTCTCGGTTAAAATAGGTCTCCAAATAAATGCCTCTAAAACTAAAGTTATTAAATTTTCTAACGAGACCTTTGATATCATCTTGAACGGGGAAAAAACTACAGAAAGTTGAAAGTTTCAAATTATTAGGCAGTAAAATGACTCAGGATGGTGACACAACAAGAGAAATCCATACTAGAATTGCTTTGGCAGCTAGCGCCTTCAATAGATTATCTAACATTTGGAAATTACGATCATTGAATATACATACCGAGCTTCGTCTGTTTAATTCAAATGTTATCTCAGTGTTAACATACGGCTGTGAGAGTTGGAAAATAACAAAATCATTGGAGAACAAGCTGAATACATTCGAGAACAAATGTCTTAGAAAACTCATGAACATCAGTTGGAAAGAATTCAAGACTAATCGACAAATAAGAGAAGACTCTAGGCAGAAATATGTCTCCAACTATATAAGGAAAAGACGATGGTCATATATCGGTCATGTCCTACGAATGCAAAACAACAGAATACCACTACAGGCGCTCACTTGGGTTCCTGAGGGTAAGAGGAAAAAAGGAAGACCAAAAGAAACACTCAGAAGAACAATAATAAGAGAAGGAAGAACGTTGGGCCTAAATAATGTGCAAGAGCTAAGAGGAGTGGCGTCACAACGAACAACCTGGAGAGCACTGGTTTCTGCCTTATGCGCCGTGTTTGGCGCTTAAAGAATTTATTATTATTATTATTATTATACATAAAAATATATATATAAATATAAATATATATAAATATAAATATATACAGTACTTTGCAAAAAAAATGGCAGTCATATTGCTCAGCTAAATAAGCTGAAATCTAATTGAATATGCATGTTCTGCCCCAAATTTGCACTCCACTGAAGTGAGGAAACACTACCAAAAGTTAAAAAAAAATTATCGTAGAGTAACGTCCCTTGATAATAGAGCAGACGACAATTTCTAATGCTAGTGGCAGAAAATGGATACAAAGTCAAAGTGTATGTTAATTTCACAGCTTTGGAATAAAGGAAATCAAACATGTTCCAACATTTCTAAAACCTTGAACATTCCTGAGCGGACTGTCTACAGAGTTGTGAGTAAATTAAAAGCAGGTAATGGAATCGAGCGAAAAGAAGGTAGTGGGAGGCCAAGAATTTTGGACACAAAGGACCATCGGCGTCTCGCCCAAATCGTTCGGGCTGGGCCAATGAAGAGTGTAGAAAACATACGGCAGCGCATGATCGAGTTGGGAAGCCCAGAGGTATCTAATGCTACTGTCAACCGGGAGCTACACAGGATGAATTACACAAAAAAGCGGGTAATTACGTTACCGTTTCTCACAGAGACTCACAAACAGTTGCGCTTGAACTGGTGCCACGAACACCAAAATTTGTCATGGGACAATGTGATTTTTCCAGATGAATGTTCTGTTTGGTCTTATCCTGCCCACATAAATATTTGGACGAAAGGCTCTGTAACGCCTGTGTACCAGCGACCGAAACATACCTAGAAATTCCATCTTTGGGGAGGGGTGTCAGCAAGAGGTGCCACCCCACTGATTGTTTTCACAGGATTTCTCACGAAAGAAAGGTACATCGACATACTAGAGGGACACCTTCTGCCATTTATGCAGGTCGTGTACACCGATGGGTGCACATTTCAACATGACAATGACCTAAATCATACAGCTCATACCACCAAAGCATGGCTGCAAGAGAAGAATGTGAGAGTGCTGAAGTGGCCCAGCAACAGTCCCGATCTAAACCCAATTGAAAACGTTTGGGCACTACTCAAGAATCATTTAAAAAAGAGTGGACTCAGAGACGTTGAACAATTGAAGAAGGTAGCTGAAAAATACTGGGACAGTCTGACTCACAATTACCTACAAACATTTTTGGGAAGTATGCCTCGCCGCATCCAGGCTTGCCTTGCTGGAGAATGCAACATTATATTGTACTGAAACCACTGTTAATAGATAGGGGAGATACCAATCTTCCTCTGGACATACAGTTTTTATTAGTATTTGCTTCTATGAGTGTGCTGCGTTGCGAAAATATGACTGCCATTTTTTTTGCAAAGTACTGTATATATATATATATAATTTCATTTTACCAAGAAGAAAGAAGAGAAGAAAATTAAGTATAAATAAATTGATTAATTTTAATTGTACTTTTTGACTTTGTGAAGTTAATTCCATTTTTATTTATGGTGTGAAATTGTTTAAGTGGAATTACTTTATAATAGAGGATAGTGTAGTCGTGCGAGAAGCGAGGTAGACTCTTGATCTGTTCTTTACCCTCTGGACAAGAGTTCTTAACAGTCTGAATACACCTAGTGCTATTCTTACACCAATGCTCATTTCTGAGACTGGGGTATCTGTGGCAGAATGGAGCGACCCTTCTCGATCTCTGTTTAACTACGGTAGCATCAGTTAACCTTTTGAATTGATTTTTATTGCGTGCTTTCAATTGTCACACTTTCTTTCTCTGCAATGTGTAGGAGATATTTGGTATTTTCATTCCTACACTCCCTTCAGTATATTTCGTCTTGTCTGTTTACCTGCCCATCCCTGCTGAGATAATATTATCGACAACTATGTTGGTTAATAGCGGCAGCGGCCGACATAAGACATCAGCTTAACACTAAATCGCCCAGCGAATGTGTTTAATTGCTGACAAAGCCACGGTGCGCGACAGATAAGAGATTACTTGTCTGTGTGACACATTTTGGACAGACACGGATGACCTAATCGCTTCCTGTCCGACATGTTATGGCAAAATTACTTTAGATAGTAATAAATTGTTACATCTGAAACACATTGTCGTATTACAGATGTGTTGGTGAGTTCGCCTGCCAAGCAATCGGATGTTTTCATACCATATATGGGAACGGTGACCTCTACATTACGTTCAAAATTTTTCCATGTCAGGAATATTTTGAAATTCCCCCCCCCCCCCCCCCCCCCCCCCCCGCCTGTTTGAAAATGATTGGAGCTTTTGAGTAGCTCTGCAACAAACAGATGCGGGGGAGGGCAGTGAATATAACCTGGCGTGTTTCAAGTCTAGTTCACTGTCAGATTTACGCTTGCCAAGTGTTAGGGTGTAGCGGGGTGTTTTATATTATTTTATAATGAGCAGTAGGTTTACTCAGGACAAGTTCATATAGGAATATGTAGTTAGTCCCCGCATACAGCCTATCTCTACCAACGTAAATGATACTGCCAAAGGCCAGGCTGGACAATTGAACATATATTTTAATGTACAACACGATGCTCCTCTAGTATCATTAGTAAAGCCATCATACACATAGGCATAATATAGTAAGGCAGTCCTCAGTACGTTTCCATATCGTCTGTCACTAAAACGCTGTCCTTGACAGGTTTTCAAAATATTTTATTTACTCACGCTCTTCACAATAATAGAATTCCTTTCATACAATAAACTGGCATCATCCACGGAGGTGTATGGATGATCCAGTGGTTGAACATGGTATGAATCTGTAGTGAAGTAATATAATTCTTAGGAGCTCTATACACACACCTCCGCCTGCCTGGAAAAACACACAGCGAAGAGACCATACAATAGATCGCTAACTTCAGCAGACCGCTACTCTAGGCGTCTGCTACTAGACCCAAAAGTGATGACGTACTTCCTGTAACCAAGGGTCACCGGTCATAAACAAAGTATGACGACTTGTCGAACCGTTTTGATATCGACATACATGTTATGAATTTTAATCATAACATTTCCCCCCCCCCCCCCCCCGGAAAATAATGGAAACGAAGTTTTCATTATTTCCTTAGTGTGAGTTTCAACATCACTGGAGTGAAAAGATGGTATCATCAAATTTCACTGTTAGCATGAAGTAGCATAGCACCCAGGTTTGTGCCGCCGAGTAGGCAATTAAACACTTAATGTGTGAACAGTAGCAAAGAATGCTAAAACCATTGACTACAAAGGACAGAAATCTTTTAACAACAATGTGAGGTAGCTATCACAAAACATCCACCATCATAAAAAAAATGATGGTATCAGTCCAGGCACTCCCATACCGCACACCGTCCAAAAAAAAAAAAACACCTATCTGTCACGTCAGGTAAACAAAAGGATCCCGTTACACGCCCATTGAGGCATATTAGGAATATGGTGTTAGGCCCATATTTTCTTGACCGTCGGCACACTAGGGGTAATGTGGTCAGCATCACGCCGGCCGCCTTAACCTTCCCAGACTTGCTCTGGTACCCATTTGGGGCTGGGTCAATCCAGGAGCCGTTTGTGGCCTAAAAAAATCCCACCTCATCTGGGGATCGAACCATAGACCACTGCGCTAGGAAGCCAGTGCACTAACCACTATGCTAACGCGGCTCCGTCACGTCAGGTAACAGTAGTCAATTAATCTCATATTAATTAATAGTCATAATGCAAAACATTAAAATTAATAATTATGTAATAGAGACAATAGATGACATGAGGCAGACAATCAACCAATGAAATGAGTGACTGCGACATTTTTGTGAATTGAGCAAAATTATGTGTACCTCAAAATTATATGTCATAAATATACAAGGTAACATATTAATGGTAAGAGAAGCAAGGTAATCTTGTACATGACACTTTTGTGTGAGCAATAGCTAAGACTATGCTTATGTGTTGTACCAATAGATAATAGTATGGAGTATTAGCCAGTTAATGTTGCAAAGTTTAGTGTGAGTGTGACATAGATTTGTGTCAAAACCCAACAATTTCTAGTAAATTCACATTATCACCATTTAATATTACACATAGTAGATAAGGTCTATAGTGCACTGTGATTCCGCTAATTAATAAATGTTCATACACTGTTTTTAGAAATATGCCGAAATACATCGTTGACAATGTCCATGATTGTTCTCCATGCGATAGTATGTCAGTACGAATCCAAATGTTAATACACACAGTAATCAGCAATCGAAAACTAGTCAAATAGGAAATTTAGTTGTTATGTCCCCTTGATACTTCGAGTCAGTCATCTCAGAGTTATCTCCCTTAATATGGAGATGTTAGATATTCCAATTAAAATTGGCACTACATGTCCACATGAAATGACATCATTTTCAACACCTCACGTAATGTGTATACGTAAGTTTGTACGTAGACCATAAATACTGTCATTAAGGCACAACATCTATACGGAGTGCACTGAGTTCAACAAGATATTACACCATTTTGAGTATTGGAGAATTCATCATCATCCTGTTGCTGTGTGAACCGCTTACTCATATCAGCAATGTTTCTTTCTTTGAAAATGCAACCATGTAGAATAGTTTTCAGCATAGTTAGCGTACAAAAAGTAGTAGTGTCATACGACCACATAATCATACACTTAATAGTTTCTTGATCAAGACATCATGAAGTTTGTTCATAGGTTAGTTGAGATTCTGTGAGTCACCTGTATTCGTAGAGTTGATAGGTGATATAGTGTTTTTTATGCAACGCGACAGAATATCAGCCAAGACATTTTGGCTTCCCTTAATGGCTTTGATGTCATAATCATATGGTGAAGAGCGAGCGAGGCTCTGGCGGACCTTTCGTTCTTGAATCTCGCTGTTTTGAGATATGACAATGCTTTCTGGTCGGTCTCCAGGGTGAATCGGGCTCCCATCCGGTACCGTTGCAGTTTGGTGAAACAAAACACGATCGCCAGCAGTTCCCTTTCCACAATGGGATACCGCTGCTCTGTGGGTGAAAATTTTCGGCTGACATACATAGTTGGATGCATGTAGCCTTCACACTCCTGCATCAACGTTCCACCGATGCCTGTTGCAGGGGCGTCTGCTCTGAGGGTAAAAGGAAATCGAGCGTTATGTAATCTCAAAATTGGTGATTTCTAAAAATAGCATTTAAGTAAATTTAAGGAGACATCGCACGCATGCGACTAAATGATCTTGTTTGGCGAGTTATTATTTACTACGAGGACAGAACTGAGGTAATATGTGAAAGATTAAGCAAGAATTTTCTATAGAAATTTACCAAGCCTAACAGACTGCAAACCTGTTTCTTAGTTCGAGGAATTTCAAGATTTTCGAGAAGTGGAATCCTCAGGTTTAAGAAAGCCACCTCCTACTTTATGACCAAGAAAAGAAATTTCATTAAATCCTATTATGGTTTTTGAAGGTCAAGCAGTAAGATTATGAAGACGCAAGGTATTCAACAAAGACTGAATTCCCATAACATGTTCTTTGAACCTGTCTGTTAGCAAGATATCAGTATGCCCAGGAACATCCGTGAGCACATCAGAAAAAGATTGCAGTAATTGAGAAATCTGCTCCTTCTGATGAGAAGCAAGAGTTGGTGCAATAGAAACATCTTTCCAACTCTCAGTAGCTAAAAGGTGTAAGATTGGTAATGATAAAAGTGGTTCAGTACCATCAGATAAGTCAGACCCCTCCTCCTGTATTACCGCTAAGGAACAACGACGATCAACAGATTCGTCAATAGCTTCAAAGACTGGTTTAAGATGTGGAGGACGAGCATGAAATTGCTGTAACATATTGATATGAAAAGTTTTTTCCTTCCCATTACTAGATAAAATATAGTCAACATCTGACAATTTATCAATAATTGTATAAGGTCCTCTCCATGACACAAGTAATTTATTGTCTCTATTAGGTAGTAATACATAGGCCTCATCACCTGGTCATAATTGGCGCAGTTTCCTATTTTGATTGGCAAACAAAAGAGCCTTTAATTTCGCCTTTTCTGACGCCTCCACTGCTATCTGGCATGCGTCGATAATCTTTTTTCTCAAGTTGACAACATATTGGTAAGAGGTTTGAACATCTTCATTCATGTCAGCTCCCACCAACAATTGTTTTAAAATGGACATAGGTCCTCTATGTTTAGCACCAAAGACTAACTCGAATGGCGCAAACCCGGTGTGTTCGTTGGGAATTTCTCTATATGCAAAGAGAATTGCAGGCAAAACTCGATCCAAATCCTGTGGATACTTAGTCGTAACTTTACCCAACATCTGCTTCAAACATCTGTTGAGCCGCTCAATTTTACCATTCGAGGCGGCGTGATAGATTGAACTAAGAGAACGATCAACATCGAACTTTTTCATCACTTGTTTCATTACTTCAGAGACGAATTGAGTTCCCCGATCTGATAGTATGTTTTCGGGAAAACCCAATCTGCTGAAAATTTAAAATAGCGCATCCGCTACGTCAACAGTTGATATAGATTTAAGAGGTATCGCTTCTGGCCAGCGTGTGCACTTATCAATGCATGTCAGCACATATTTATGCCCTCTACCTGACGGGACCTTTAATGGACCAATAAGGTCGATAGCCATCTTTGCGAAGGGATGCAAAGAAATATCGGATGCCTGAATAGGCGCATTATGTTTTGGCCTTTTAGTTGCCACACCTTGGCAAACAGTGCAAGTGCGACAAAAAGCCTTGACATCTTTTGTCACACCAGGCCAAAAAAATGCGACAAAACTCTCTGTTTTGTTCTAGCGATACCCACATGACCTGCACAATTAATATCGTGGGCATGTCGTAAAACGAAAGGTCGAAAACAAGCTGGTACCATGATCTGTTTTTTTTACAGATGTAGAATCTTGAAAATTTCTAATCAAAATACCATTTTTTTAAAGTGTACCAATGCTTAGTATTATCATCAAACATCATATCATCTGATTTTGCAACCTGAAAAAATTTCTTTAAAGACTCATCATCATTCTGTCTCTGAATGAATGAATCCTTATCAATGTTCCACCTGTAGATCATCATCATTTTCCTTCTCCTCATCTTTATTTTCCTCTTCAGTCACCATCTCCTCAGTTTCACTCTCATCATTCATCACCTCATCTACCACATTCTCAATTTAGTTGTAATGATCCAATTCAGCACGAGCCTGAGCTCTGGTCATGACAGCATTTGCACTGATCAGATGATTTTGTTCCCATTTTTCAATATCTTCACGAAGAGCAGGAATATTTCCCAAGGTTATTCCGGCAATAGGGTTATTCAACAGGCACACGAGAGTTCTCCCTGTAAAGTATGGGGTATCCAAAAATACTTCCGCAGTTGGATAGTATTCCACTGTGCCACCAAATGTAATGCATTTCACCTCCCTTCCTGTATAATATGACTGATCTACCAACGACCTGCGCACACCAATCGTTGTGCATCCTGTATACCTGAGAAGTGACACAAGTTAGTTGGTCACAAAACCCTTATTAAATACCAGTAAACCTGTTTCATCATATGAGGACATGACTGGTAAAGGATGTCCACATAAAAGCTTAGGGACTCCCTCTAGCTGAAACAAAGAATTGCATTCAGAACAATTAGTACTGTTAGACAAATCCACACTACATGCATTTGCATGAGATATACTATTATTAGTCTGAACTGGATTATTGTCACTAACATGTACGACAGCATTTGAACTTGCAGGATTCCTTTACTGTCTGAAGTTATTGTTCTGTTGAGAACCTCTGTTATAAAAAGAATTGTCATTATTTCTACAAAATGACCTTTGTCCTCTGCCTGATCTGGCATTATTTCCTCCTCTGTTCTAATAATCATTAGGCCGGAATGATGATGGTTGATGAAAATAACCATCATCATAAGAGTTATAATTTCTTTGAGGCTGTTGTGATCTTTCGTTAAAATTGTATCTGCCTCTGTTAGTGCCATAGTTATGATCTCTATTTACTCGATAGTTCCTGTCCATACTGTTTGATCTCTGCCTAGGTGAATTATAGTTTACAGTCATAGCAGATGCCACTGGCAAGAAATCCTTAATGTTATTTTTACTAAGGCTCCTACCCGGATGAGCGATTTGATATTGGCGTCCGAAATTTTCAAGTTCCTGTTCTTGTCCATAATGGGCTTTCTACCCGATGAGCGATTTGATATTGTCATAGCAGTGCCACTGGCAAGATTTAATGTTATTTGGATATGAGCGATTTGATATTGGCGTCCGAAATTTTCCATAGTGGATAATGTTTCAGGTTTCCTCTCCTGTAGGAATGACAAAAAGTTGCCACTAATTGAAGACAACACCTTGTCTCTCAGAATCAAATCAGCCAAACCCTCAAAAGTGTTTTCACTTTTAGACAAATCAACCCATCTAGAAAAGTAGAGCTTAATAGATGAGATAAATTCAGTAACATCTTTTGCTGAATCTGGTAATAATTACTTAAATTTCATCCTATAACCATTTTCATCCAATTGATACTTCTTCAGCAACAAGGCTTTTACAGCCTCATGGTCATTTCTAGTCTGATCAGCCATAGTACAGACTGCAGTAAGAGCATCACTCACCAATAAATTCATGAGCTTCCTACACCAAGTAGCTCTATCAATTTTAAACTCTTGGCAATATGTTTCATATCTATTTAAGAAGCATGAAATATCGTCGATATTTGAGTTAAATTTGGGCAAAGTGAGCTTAAAAGTGGAAGCGTGGTCTTTTTTCCAGCTTCACCATTCATAGGATTAACCTGTGGTTGTTGAAGTGGCAATTTTTCCAACTCAAATTCTGCCATCATAAGCTCTTGTTATGCTTTGATTTCAGCATGAGCTTGTTGTGCTTTTAATTCAGCCTGAGCATAGGCCAATATTTTTTCTTCAAGATGCAAATTCAGAAATAAGGCAGAAATGTATGAATTGTGGAACAAATAAGCAAAATGCAGCTCTAGACACACACGTCCGCCTGCCTTGAAAAACACACAGCGAAGAGACCGTACAATAGATCGCTAACTTCAGCAGACCGCTACTCTAGGCGTCTGCTACTAGACCCAAAAGTCATGACGTACTTCCTGTAACCAAGGGTCACCGGTCATAAACAAAGTATGACGACGTGTCGAACCGTTTTGATATCGACATACTTGTTATGAATTTTAATCATAACACCAAGACACAACCAGACTTGCCAGAAGTTAGAATTCAGAATTTCCATTTATCAGGCCGGACTTTGTTGAACAATCTTGAAGGACTTTCATAGCTCAAGAAACCCATTTTAATAAGGAAGGCTGAGGAAACTGAAACACACGGAGTCATAGAGGGAATTATCTTATAAAAGTAACGACCCCCAGTACACGTGTAAGAGGCCTAATCAAGTGCCTTAACTTCAATCATCTAAGCAAAATGTCTGTGAGCCAGGATTGGCGTAAGTTGTCGTTTTACATTTTTCATTACTAACATGTGAACTAATATGTATAATTTGCCATGTGAATATTAATATGGGAAAATCGCTAACGGATGTCCAAGTCATTTGAGGCTGGCAACCTCAGCGTATAGAATGATGATTTCATGAACCACCACTGCAAGGGCTGGTGACTGCTTTATTGCTAGTCTCTTAAAGAGAGCTAAAAAACATAAGTAAGTCCCAGGTTCCATATGCAGCAGGGAGGGAAAGATGAAAGAAATGATGTACATTCTAAGTATAATACTTACAGTTTCAAACCATTGTAAATGTCTATGTAAACATAATCACTTTAAAGTTAATGAAAGTTTCAAACTTTTCAATTAGTGTAAATGTAAATGAAAACAGATTCAGTTTATATTGTGAACACTTTTCAAACAGTGGAGATGTAAATGTAAACATATTCTATCTGTACTATTAACTTTTTCTTTTAAATGTAAAATAAGGATAAAGCTATTCAATTTAAATGTAAAGAAAGTTTCACTCGAGGGATTAAGTTTAATTCTCATCGAGGGTAAATTCGGAGATAGATGGGATGGTAGAATAGGAGAAAGGGGACACATAAGTATGTGTCGGGAAACGCAATACTCAGGAGAGCGTTTCGCTTCTATTCTTTTACCATAGTTGTTGGTGGTGGTGGTACCAGTGAAGGTACTAATCTCTGGAACAAAGTGAGGGTAGAAGTGGACTGACGTAGAAACGCGGGACCAGCTTGGCAGTTACTTCTTAATTGTACTTGAAACGTGCTGCACCTTTAAGCTTAACCAGAGACGTGAGAACTCCAGTGACCTATCTGCACAGCGGGAGCAGAAACTACTATTGGCAGCTAAGTGCAACATATAAGCTGCCAATGTGAACTTTTTTCATAAAACCTTCTATCATTCAATGATGAACATTTTCTTTTAAACTATTCAATTATTTTAACCCTTGTTAAAACTAAATGATTATTAAATCTTACTTACTTACTTAGTCATTCCCCTTCTACCGTGAGGTGTAGAGGTTTGGAAGAGAGAGCGCCAGACTATCCTATCGGCTGTCTTCCTCCTGGCCTGGTTCCATTCTAGTCCTCGGTCCTTCAAAGATTGTCTAATGTTGTCCTCCCAGCGGACTCTGGGTCGTCCTGGGGGTCTGGATCCTTGGCTCTTAGTTTCCCATGCTTGTCGTGGTAGCCGATCTTCTCCCATTCTGCAGACATGGCCAAACCATCTTAGTTGGGACTGTTCTACTTGGTTCTGCAGGGGGTGGGATTTAAGGCCTTGACGTATCGTCTGGTTGCGTACCATGTCTCTTCTTGTTACTTCGACCACCTTCCTCAGATACCTCATTTCTGAGGTTTGGATCTGGCTTTTGTGGGTTGTAGTCATTGCGCATGACTCGCATCCATATGTCAAGACTGGGACATAGGTAGAGCGGTATACAGCCATCTTCGTTTTCTTACCAACCTCTCTCTTGCTGAGGAATCCTCGATTTATGGCCTGAAAAAGTCTCCCAGCTGCTGCTTTTCGAGTGGCCAACTCTTCTTTGATGCCTCCCTTTCGGTCAATAATAGCTCCGAGGTATTTAAAGTGGTCTACCTGCTCCAGGACCTGTTCTCCCAGCTTAATCTGATGTCTTCTTTCTTCTCGTGATATCACCATGGATTTTGTTTTAGAGCTGCTTATGACCATCCCTTCTTCTCCAGCTCTTCCTTCCAGACTTGCAGGTTGGATTGGAGATGTGCCTCTGATTTAGCAATCAGGGCAACATCATCAGCAAATGCCAGCTCCGAAATACAGACCTGTTTCATCTTCCAGTACCCCACTGAATACTTTCTTGTTCTCTCCTTACATGCCTTAATGACATCGTCCATGAGGAGTATGAAAAGATAAGGTGACATTATTAAATCTGTTTTTTGTTAATATACAAATTTAATTTCGATTTAATCATTTTAAATGCACTGCATGTTTGTCTCAGTCAATTTACTAAACACACTCTAAACAGAGCTATACCAGAATAATAAGAATTCCACTGAGTAAATCAAAGGTGGCGGCTTAACGGGCTGAAACTAATAATTGCTTAACCCTTCACAAAAGTTGTCGGCAGATCATAGAATTAACGTGCTCAGCCAATACAGCATTGTTTTCACGTTTCTGAATATCTTGTGAAGACTCGCTTTGGGATAGAAGCGTCCTTACCCTTCTATCTACATATCTACCAAGAGTAATCTTGTGCGAAGGTAGACACCTTTGACGATACACTTTATATACTCTTGAGTTTTGGCCACTGTCGGACCACTACTGCAAAGCAGGGGAGGCAATACCGTCACAGTATTTATGGTAGTCCAGCACTCTTTTACTGGATCTGCTATCAACTCATCACCATCTATTTTCCATCTCGTCACAATAATGTAACCAGGCAACCAAAACAGTTGATCGTGGAGAAGGAAAAGATTACTTTCACTTGATCCAACTAAAATCGTCCTCTGTTTTTGACGTATATATTAACTGAGCTTGTAAGAATACATGTTTGCTATGACCGCAAGAAATAATTTCAATCTAAAAAATATTCTTAGTTTCATAGCAATAAGTTCGACATATGTGGAATAAAATGTAGCTTTCACTGTCAAGTTGTCAAACACGAAGGAATAGTTCGTCACAAGTGAGTCGCAAGCAGAAATACCCCCTAATTCGAAATTAACAGACAAAAACAACAGCTAGTTATGAAAGAATGTACACTGCTTACGACATAAACTCGTTCGCGATTCGAAAACAACGCAATCAGTATATAGCAATCGATAGTTCGCGGTTAATTAGAAAGGCAAACGGACTAGACGTCTGGCTGAGGTGGCAGAGTCCTTACGTCAAAACGTGTGACCCTTCCCACCCCCCTGATATTTAGTGATTGGCCCTAACTGGAAGCTCACCGCATTCTTTCAACCAATCGTAATTTGTAAAATAATTGTGCGGAGGATGGTTAGTGCGCGCATAGGCGGAAAAGTCCTCATAAAGAGTAACCCTTGTGCTAGATACGTACAGATAAGTAGAGCAGAATCTATGAATGGCATTCGTGGTGGGCTGAATGTTCAGAATTTGCCTTCAAGTCATCGGGTTCGCAGTTACACATGTTAACACATACCAAGATAATACATATAATCCTAGAATCTAGACATAGTGAGGTGTAACGAAAAGGACAACCGTACAAATTTATTGACGGCATAATACATGTTTTCACTGACAAGAATTCATTCTCAATAAAGGTAAGAACAAAATTATTTAAGCACAGTTCGCATTTATCCTGTTCTTTATTGAGGTGTTCTACTACTGAAGTTGTTGGTGTGTCTTACAAGGTTACCTTTCTTCTGTTCGCACGCATATATATATATATATATATATATATATATATATATATATATATATATATATATATGTGTGTGTGTGTGTGTGTGTGTGTGTGTGTGTGTGTGTGTAGAACACTGGCGCTTGACAGGAAACACATTGAAGAAACCAGTTATTAGCATTGCAAGGCAGCTTTTGTGTTGGAAGCCCCTTGGCGTGGCGTATTTAAATGACAAATAGATGAAATCATAATGTTAATTTAATGTAACTTCTTTATTTTTCCTGCGAGATAACATCCTTTAATTTGTTTCATATTAATTTTTGTGTTGGATTGGCGTGGGCGTAAAATCCCACTTAATAATGAAGTTTTAATATAAGTTTAGTCTGGTACCAGTAGAAGGAGATTCCTGGGATAGAAGATTACAAGAGAGATTCTGGGGAAAGTAACTAACACAAGCGAACGAAGACGCCTTCAAGGTCTGGATTTATTGCCACGTCCCTTCCAGGATTATCTAAGGGACTGTTGGATTAATGGAAAGATCAGATCCGACAAATATGTATGGTATGAAAAGGGTCAGACAAAACCCCCCCCCCCGTTTTTTTTTTCCCCCCCCCCCCCCCCCCCCCCTGACGTTTAGTCGTGGAATTGTATACAATAACGTTGAAATAGTAGTAAGTATGGATAAGCGGAGTAAATAATATAAAAATTAATGGATAACATATATTGGGCACGTGACTTCCCAACATCAAATTGTTAACAAGACAGGAGTCTTCTGTTATATTATATAGATACGAGCAGCATACCCGGCAACATATGGCAGCATACCCGGCAACATATGGCAGCATACCCGGCAACATATGGCAGCATACAATAATGCTGTACTCTTTCTGCTGCATGTCCTCATGACGGCACATTTTCCTGTGGTCATTTATCTGGATGCATTGCTTAGGAAGCTATGGGGCAACGCGCCAAATTGGCATGGGAAAAATTGGAAAAAATTACATGGACTGAAATTTGACGAATCAATTAACATGTGCTTTAACACAACATTATTTTGTAAATGTTCGGATATTAAAAAAAAAAAAAAAAAAAAACTTGCCTTGGTCCGTATTTAAACAAAACAATTGAGAATAAACTTTTTATTACTCCGTCTCTGAATCATTATTTAAGGGAGTATCGACTTGAGCGACTAAATCTAGTCTTTACTCATATTGACCCGAATCACAAATAGTGAAAATTCAAGAAAGTGAACCAAGAATCAAACAAATGCAACTATTATGGGTGAAAACAAAATACGCGTTGTTGCAACAGGAGCACAATTTAGTTTTCCGAACGCAAAAAGGATCCATGATTACAAGTTTTTTTTTTTTTTTTTTTTTTTTTGGGGGGGGGGGTGGGTTTGAGAGGGGGGGGGGGGGGGGTGAAGGGGAGGGGGGGGGGGGGGGGGGGAAATTAGACCAATTTTCGGTCGGACACATAAGGAAATTCTATGTTCTACGACAATATTTATTACATAGAGTCTGAATCAATAATATGAAATATAAACAGCAAGGTAGTGAAAATAAATATTAATGAAAAAAATATTGAAAGGAAAATATTTGAAGCAAATATATTGTCTGTCTTATACAGCAGTAATGTAAAGGTCTTGTTGCTTGTGACGTAGTTTTACACATATTGATCACAGAAAATGAATAGCACAAGTTGGAAAATAGCGAAATGTGAAATAGGATAAGGAAATGAAAGAAATAGCTGGCTAAATAGAAAATATAGACAGAATATGGCAAAGAAAATGGAACGAAAGTTAATTTCTTGACAAAGGAAAATTCGAAGATAAAAACACACAAGGACACAATGAGAAGGGCACTGGAGACAGAGTAAAAGAAGACATACCTTGAACGAATGACACAGGACAGGAAGGTTCGTCATGACCTATGGTCCACAAGAGGCTGAATGGTCATCTAGGAATGAATGAACTGAAGGCAGAAATGGTAGGTCTTATTTTAGCGCAGTATTTACAGAAAAAGCTGTGTACATTTTTTTTTTTTTTTTTTTTTGTACCCCCGCTAATACTCGAGGCGAAATCTCAGGTTATTATTAATGTCTAACCTGACATTGATTTTACGTGAGTATCCCTTTTCTTGTACAGAGACAGGTGTTCCTCGCCATTCAGGCAGATACTCGCCGATTTCGGAGGTACCCATTAGAGCTGGGTCGGCTCAGAAGCCGCCAATCCCTGGTCGACGACACTCATTCAAATGTTCTCGCCAGGTCTCGAGTTAATCCACTTCAAATCCCGGTCGACGAAAAATCCTCAAATGCCGTCTCCCGGGTTTGATCCTGAATCACCCGGTCGCCAGAGCGGTGTTGTAACCACTACACTAGCGCGGCTCCCAGTAAATAAAAGAGGCATGTATTCACGCGCGCGTGTGAGTGTATATATATATATATATATATATATATATATATATATATATATATATATATATATATATATATATATATATATATATATATATATATATATATATATATGAAGCTTGGATCTTTCACGATTAAATAATAGATTAATTGATTAAAAAAATTTTAATCGATTAATTAATAAAACAAAAAATTATTAAATTTTTATCAAGGTTTATGTTTTTTCCTTAAATGCGAGAGCATCTGCTGTGGTTATAGGTTTATGATATAGAATTCGGCAGGTCATCATCATGTGACATATTCTTTTGTAAAGAACGTTGTCTCCATTAAGTCAGCTGCTCTGAACGCATCACGAAAGTCTAAGGGTCAAGTCACCTGCATCAGCCAAAGAACAAGTTCATGACTCTTGTGATGTCCTGGGTCCACCGACTCGTCTAGGTCGACCCCTTCCCCTTTTTCCAGGGACCATGCCTTCCATCCGCACTGTTTTTTCCAGACTATTATGTCTTTTTATATGACCGAAAAATTTCAGCTTCCTTATTGCGATTGTATTTTGGAGCCAATGTTTTGTACGTTTGTTCATTCGGCAGGTAAGATCAGTAATTATAAATTGTTTGGTTGTTTAACATTTTAGTACCGGTAAAGCTTTCATTATATTTTATTCAAGTCGACGTATGCGCTTATAACAAGTTAAAATAAACAAAAGTCCTATAGTGATGTCAAAAACAAATCCAATTAAGCATCTAAAAATGAACATTGTTAATTGATGGTAATATCACCATGTACTTGCGAAAAATGACGTAAGAAGAGATAACTACTCGCTTATCCGTCATAATTAATACATTCTTTTCCCAGGTATCTCCTTGCGCTGACCTTAAACTATTTACATTCTTAAACACGGTTTGACATTATTTATAATGGTACGGATATTTGGTTAAGATACTTTGAGACATAAAAAAAAAAACTGACCAAGAGATACGGTTACTGAAAGAACACTCGTATGCCTGGTTGTGATTCACTGTTTCATAAGGGTCTAATTTTAAACCCTTGAGGTGTGGCCACGTGTTCCATTTTACACGTCGTCACAGAGACGTTAGTGTGTTACGGTTTGTGTTAAGGAGTGCTATGGGATATAATGAAAATATGCACTGTAATTCCGGGTTAATGAGTTCTATAGTTTGGCAGAAACTTCAATTGAATTGGCGATATCTAAGTGTCTGGTGTCAGAAACGGCACGCATAATATATACCCTTATTATCCACCCCTGATATTAAACGGGTCCAATCTCTGTCTTTTATTCTTTCAGTGTCATCTTTTCCAATCAGCGGAATAGAACACAGCTGTTTGTTTAAGATACAACAATGTGTATTTAATGGGGTTTTTAAAAAAAAAGAAAAAGTAGGGGAAACAATTTGCTAAATGACGTTACGTCGATTCGTTATCTAGATTACTTGAGTGATTGTATTGTTCAGTACTTCACAGCCGCACCATATTTTCAGTACGGTACTGGTATCTTTCTCTCTTGAGTAGTGATGTTGAGGATCTTCGAAGTGTTATGGTCCTCAGTCTGCAAGAGACCGTGATCAACACGGTGGCCTAAAAAAGAGATGTATCGTTCTCTCTCTTTCATCTTAATTCCTTTCCAAACTCTACCCAGTGGTATATATAGGGGTGGGAACGAACGAAATCTTTATTTCATCAGGGTAAAGAAATAGGCATAATTGCCTTTTTACATTTCTGCCCTGCAATACAATTTTCAGCGTTTTACAAATTAAAATATTAACAACTTCAGACAGGATTAATTAATATTATCATCACAATCAGAAACATGTACATTTACTCATAGTCATTCACGCACATAGCGAGAGGGAGAGGGAGAGAGAGAGAGAGAGAGAGAGAGAGAGAGAGAGAGAGAGGTCAAGCAATAAAGCTACTTAACATTAAAAATTCAATTTAAAATTGAAAATATTACAATGACAGTTAAATGCTCACGGAAACGTTGAAATAACTGAACCAGAATTGTCGTTAAATGTGTGTACAAGATTTCATGATGTCTTTTGAATGAGATGTAATTATCAGTTTTGACAGACTTGGGTAGGGAATTCCATGCCAAAGCACCTGCATAACTAAAACAACTTCGGAAGAGTGTTAAAGTTTATTTCTTTGTTGACAGGATCTAGTTGCTGTGTGGTTGTAGACACTTCTGTAGGTGGTGAATATTTGTGGTGGGTGGCACGGTTAGGCAAAGTTCATTCATACGCTGATGAATACAATCAGCCTTAGGTCGGGCTTATGAATGGCCGACAGGTGTGTGAATATGCAGATGTCAACATACGCGAATGTTAAAGGGTTCTGGCATACCTGGACAAACTGGAACCTCACACCACAGCAAAACATAGGAGTCCGGGAATGTCGGAACGAGTGGTAACGTAATACAGTTTATTACGACAGACTCACGTAGACATCATGGGACGACATTTTCATAAAAAATCATGGAGCATCAACGGTTCACAGCATAATCATACAGTATCAGGTACAAAATATCCGTCACATCGGTTGCATAAACCTCAGGCCTCAGCACAGTACACTGTTACAATAAATATCCCTCAGGAACAAACTTCCAACATCTTAAATATCTAGTAAGTAAATCCAATGGGGGAAAAATAGGCTGCGTAACAAAGCAGCTCACAGTATCTCTTATTTCATAATAGACCATGGTAAACATCCATTAGGAACAAAGGTTTGTATGAATATCTTCATCAATAATAATACTCGCGGGCGGTATACTCCATGGCCTCGGAAAGATATCTTCAATATCACAAAATTCTCCCCTTTACAAAAGAGACACCCTGGAATGCACTAGCGAGTTGGGACCGCCATTTCGAAGCCCTGCCAGTGTGGTGAAAAATTCTTATACCCATATATAAATTATAACATAAATGTAAAGCCGAACGAAATAATACAATAGAAAGAAGAAGAATGGTGAAAGACCAGTGCTTTCCCAATAGCGCTTCCGTTTTAGAACGCCATAATGGCTGAACAAGAGATCCCCTTTTTCTACTTCGTCTGCATAAAACTCTACGTAAAGCCTACACGCGAATCACAGTCGTTTCTAAAAATAAAACTGGTACTGTATTTCTTAGACGACCTTGATAGGCACACTGCATAATGACCTAGATACAAATACTACATTAATGAAATTATACACACAAAGTTGACCTAAAAAGACAGACGGGCTAAGCAGAGACGAGAAAGGATAGACGGAGCGAAGCAATAATACTACGTCGTCTCGCGATTAAAAAGTGAACGCCAATCACACGCGAAACGCATGAAGGCCTGATTTTTTCAAATAAACAGTGATAAAAAACACTAACGATACGAGGTTAGGTTTTGAAAACAGGTTTAAAGTCTTATTGGGAAACCTGACATTCTACTGTTTTATGTCTAAGCTCCTGACATTAGTCTGACAGTACAGAAGACATCCCCTAGTATGGAAGTGAACAGGTGGTAACAGCAAATACTCGACTATCATAGAAAAATACATATTTTGAACGAAGCAACTTAGCCCCATTAAACTTATATATTCTTGTACCTTAGGACTTGCTGACAAAGAATATGTTATGTGTTACGCAAATAGTCTATTAATTAACAAATTATAGCCAAAATACTATAGTGGGGTTGACTGACAGCACAAGATCATATCTGCTTATTTTTTTTATGGCATGTTTGGAAAACACTGCTTTGGGGGAAATGAGGCCGACAAGTTAGATACGATTTGATTGGCTGTAGTAAAATGTAAGGCGAAACCTTATTGGTCTAACTGCAAATACAAATATTGTTGTTAATGGCAACGTATAGGATGGATAGTTTTTTTTTCAAAGGCTCATGTAAACATGGCCTGATTGGTTAGAACGTTAGATATGGTCAAATAGAAGCGTCAGTTCACTGCCATTTTTGAAAATAAATCTTGTGAAAATCAAGTACGTTGAGAACAGGCTAAGAATTTTCTAATAAAGGAAAAGCCTGGAAAGCGGCAGATCAAAATTGTGCCAGAATTCATCGCCAGTCAACGTTACTTGTTTAATATTTTCTTGAATTGTGGTAAGCTAGACATATTTAATATATTTTATATGAAAATTGAATGTGAAATGATAAATTATGTCTGTATGTGTGTGGTTCAGTAGCAAACATGAGGCAAAGCCTAGATATTGCTCTACCTTGTAAAGATTGTCAGAGAGGAGTATAACTGCCAATACAGATAGATATATTGGATTGCCATATGTAACATGACACCTATCCTATTGTATAGAAGGGATTAACGTTGGAATTGCAGAGGCGTTGTAACCATTAGGGAGAGGAATACTGGTGTATATTGTCACATGAAAAGCTAGCAGTTGGCCTACAGCTCTGAACTTTATGTTTGTACTGTCTTGTACGTCAGTGTGGAAATATATTATATATCAGTTATGAAGAAGAAGGCAAAACCTTCTTATTTCAGGGACCGTGGTACTGAAGTTAATATAGCAGCACATGGTCTGAGCCTTGCTTGATCCAGAACTCTGGCAGCAGACTCCTTGCCCAAGATATCAGCCATTGTGGGTTTTTCTAGCAAACTAAGAAGCAAGCGAGCAGAGGATACAGTTTTTCTGCAGCCGCTATATGAGCTAAGAATCTGTCGGCACGAGCAGCTCACCCTTGTATAACCCACCTCAATTGAACTTACATACATAGTCCAAGAGGGACAATAATTTTTTAAAAAGTAAAAGAATCTGTGAATCCTTTAATATTATTTCCACCAGTAACAAACACACGAAGTCGTGATGACAACCAACAACCTAGCTCAAACAGCCAGTATTGCCTCCTAATACTACCTCACAACATTACACTCATATAATAATAATAATAATAATCATATATGTCGGGACAACGATCCTTTGTATAAAACTTTGTACATAAACATTGTGTTTACATTTGATTGTGATTCCTGATTCACTGTGTAGTAGGATCAGGATATCTATTTATTGAAAAAAATTCAATACATTTGTTAAAATTTAACCCTTGACTTAATAAGATAATCTTTAGAGTGTTAGTTGTTTGTGACTGTCATATTGTTGTCAATTTGTTGAGGATCTTAACTTAGGTGTTTATCTGTCTGTTGGTTGTTGTGAATTACACTACATCATTATCATAACCCTAGACATTAAACGTAGTCATCACTAAACTCAAGAATAAGTCTGATTGAGGTCTAAATGTGGTAGCAAGTAAGGGCATCTGTAACACACCAAACTTATTAGATACAGATACCTTCACAGCTGATCTCAGTCAGTACACTAAGTCCCCTATAACTATATTATATAATCCCAACTTACCACAGCCAGCAACACACTGTCTCGAGAATACTGCTTCTCAGAACAGCTCAGTACAAATTACACAATTGCGCTGACCAACCGCGTGAGACTACAGTTCAGCTCAACCGTCTCTTCCCCAAACTAACACTAAGAATATTCGAAAACTTTCTTTATCTTATTTTTTTTTTAAAAACTGACACAGACTCAGATTGAACTGTGTTCAAAAATTACAGAGCACAAAGCCCCCAACTGAAAAAAATCATCTCATCACTAAAAGCGTGCTTACTAGCGTGTGTAACAAAAATCCAACCCATACATACAAATCTTTAACACCTAACTCCCATTAATAAAACATGACTTAACAAAGAGGTCAGTTCGAGGTTTTGCAAGATCCAAAAGTAGGTCGCCACGCATAAAATATGAGCAGTATTTGTAGCGAAAGAACATTTGCAAGTATGAAGCCGTTCTGCCGTGTAAAATTTGATGCACTAACAGGAGATCTTAGAAGAAGAAGAATTTTTTAAGAGGAAGAACATTTAGCTGTGAAAATAGCTGAGCACTGGGAATGTTATCATTCAGGCAAATAAGTCGTAGCGCCCTTTTATGTAGGGATTTTGGCGTTCCAAAAACGACAAGCCACAGCGACTCCAGATATTTGAGCAATAAGAAAGGTGACTTTGAATATGTGCATAATAGAATATAAGTCTAGAGTGCGGACATAAAAAATGTTTGATTTTTGAGACTTGAAACAATTTTTGTGAGATCTTGTTTGCGATGAAATAAACATGATGACTTCCAGCTTAGAGACTGGTCGATGACCACACCCAACAGGCTGTGGTCCGTAACTTGCTTAATACGTTCTCCGTCTAGATATAAAGATATCGTATTTGGTTGACAGTGCAGAATCTTTTGGTGGGTTGAGATAATCAAAAATTGAGTTTTGTTTTTATTAATGGACATACTATTAATAGTGCACCAAGCTTGTACAATGTCCAGGTCATGCTGTAAAAGAGACTGAACAGTGTTAATGTCTGTGCCAGCTACTGTTACTGTGGTATCATCCGCAAACATAAGACAATCGTCATGTGGCAATGACAAGGGCAGGTCGTTGATGAAGATGCTGAAGAGTAAGGGTCCTAGTATCGAGCCCTGCGGGACACCCATTGTAGTGGTGTATGATTTAGAGAGCACATTATTGTATAAGACTCGTTGTGTTCTGTTTTCAAGGAATGATTTTATTAATGTGATCACTTTGGGATAAAATTTGTACACCGCAAGCTTTTGTATCAGCAACGAGTGGTCAATTGTGTCAAATGCTTTGTAAAGGTCGATTAATAATACTCCATTCATTTTTTTGCAGTTGATATTAGAATGCCAGATTTCGGTAATCTTAGTCAACAAGGATTGACAAGAGTGTTTGGGTCGAAATCCAGATTGGTTTTCATGTATAAGTTTGTAGCTGTTTGTGACGTGGAACGGAAATATTGATACAGTAATCTGACAGCCTTTGCTTTCCCATTTAGTGTCTACCATTGGCTAAGCCAAACCACGCAATTTTCTGTTTGTATGACTCACCTTTGAATCCACGCCTTTTTTTCTGGAACATAACAACAGAGTTGTTTACCAACTGTCATAATCCTGCCAGTTTAACAAGAGAGCGAATCGCGTTTGTTTACCTGAGTTTCTCACTGGAGCTGATTTGCCAATTATCGGTCATTAGACAGAGGCGCGTAGAAATAACGGATTGTTTGAAGAGAGACAAGTGGCGATAATATTTTTCCCGACCACCTTTGATGTTCGCACGTCAGGGGGAGGTAATGTTTGATCTGCGCAAGGGGACGTAATCTAAGAGAGGCCCGTGCACGGCAAAATCATCTGATGTTGGTCAGCATCGCTGAGTAGAATGAACGAAGAAACCTTTAATCCTTGAAACGCAGTTCCTGAATTCCCTACTATACAGAAGGTGTGAATTGTAACGTCTTTTGGTGATGATAACACCATGATCTGTATATATACCGCGCTCTCTCACATTCAGTTATTAGATCGCTCAGAAATTCTTGGATAATCTGATATTGCCGGACTAGAACCATTCTTCGCTAAATGTGTTAAATTGTCCCGTGGGGATTTCATTTTCTGATTTGTGGTAATAGAAACTGTGCTTAAGTGTTAAAATGCGTTAGGTTTACCATTTTTGTTCACAACTATTCCCTAGCGTTTAAAAATAGTAAAATAACCTAACGCATTTCTTGCCAGTCGTTCAGAGTAATGTAATTTCAAACACCCATCTTTCTTACACAAGAAGATACGGCTAGCTGACTGAGATTATTAAGTGTGACGGATGAGTGACCGAATAGAATTCGCATTATATTTCATTGTGTGAAATTAAATAAGTGACGAGTTAATGTTATGTGACTAAACA
Organism: Oreohelix idahoensis; assembly: GCA_024509875.1. Classification (NCBI taxonomy): domain Eukaryota; kingdom Metazoa; phylum Mollusca; class Gastropoda; order Stylommatophora; family Oreohelicidae; genus Oreohelix; species Oreohelix idahoensis. The sequence goes on along the minus strand of JAMPIV010014047.1, from coordinate 112,218 downwards.
ATAGACGCCGACAAACAGCTAGTAGTGAATGGCGATTTTTGTTAAAGTGCGAGTATGGATAAAGTAAATAATAATTGACTTTGTGCGCTGTGCATTTTCTCGCGGGCAATAACGGGGGAGGGCACATACCCTTTTCCCCGACATGCCATAGCGGAAAACTTACGGGTGGATAGGATACTAGCAGTTTTTTAAAATGTTCTTTTCTTCTTTATCTAGCACATTATCAAAACCAGCGGCCAAACATTACCAGTAACATTATTATTACTCTGGGTCTTCGATTGTTGGACCTGTTTGGTCCTTTTTCTTCATGCAGAGTGAGAGATAGAAACAGTAAGATTAATCGTAACTGGACGATACATTACCCAGAATTATTTATCCCATTTTTCCAGCCCACTGGGCTTACGAAAGAACATATATTCCTGACGTTTGACAGCCGTAGCAACGGAGTGATCCAGAAAACTACGCTGTTTCAAAATCGGCACTCACCATAAGAGCCAGCCGATAGGATTTACCATCATTATCAGTTTTTACATATTGTAACATTTGTCTTAGCAACCAGGTGCTTGACAATACAGGAATTACTTTTCTCCTTTTGCAACGTCCCGAGAACGTCTTGCTTCAGTAACTATTTGAGGTGACACAGGATTCATCCAGGAAAATTAAACCACCAAATTTGGCGTCCACCTTGTAATTATTTTTCGATATAAAGGCTGGACTGGGGCCATATTTGGGCAACCCACCTGACAGTATAGGTTCAGACTATTGTAGTTTTTCAAGGGATACCAACACCCGATTAGGTAAGCATGAGTGTTTGTGGCCACATATGACAGAGTGAGAAATAGAGAGAATGAATATTTTCCTTTGTTACAATCATGGTACTAATAGTTTTCTTTATTTCGCTAAACTGAGTACTTTACTGAGTAGAAATTAAGTGGAGGACTTGTTATTCATAACGTAGTGTTTATCCTTGGGTTATTAACTTCTTTTGGGATCCTTTCTCAACAAGGGGAGGGTACTTATTCGGTTATTTTCATATATCTGTAAACTTAATTTATTTGATTTCTCTATATGTTTGATGTTGTAAAAAGTTTAATGATAATAAACAACAAAGAAGAACTTACATGTGTGTGTTGGTCAGACCCATACCCAATTAACCATAGTTTTTCACGTTTTGTGTGTCTTGTTGTCACATAATTGTGCGTGGATGTGTCTAGTTAAACTTATCTTTATAGAGATAAGGGGTTGGAAGAGTGTCTTACACTACAATATAGTCGTATAGATAGGCTGGACTAGAGAAACTATTCAGTCCAGAGACAACTTTTTCTCCTTTACTATTCACTCGTGAAGTCTATTTCTACACCTTTATTCTCACCTATTTACCACTATCACCTCTGCTCAGACGGGACCATAACTATTTTCTAACCTATCTAAAAATATACGACACTGTTCAGTGAAGAAAGAATATATTTATACATGTGTCGTTCAAGAGGTTTAGTTATGACTGATAATAGGGAAATCGTTCAAGAGGTTGGTAGTTATTCGGTCGTTGAGGAAACACTTTCTTTGTGAGGCACAGATTGCAAATGTAAGTGAGTGAGTCACATACAATAGGCTCTGCAAGCTGAAGTATCCTCGAAGATATTCCATCTTCACCGCACGATTTCTTGTGAGGTAATGATTTAATTAAAATAGAAACCTCCGAGATTGACAGTAAAGGTAATTCAGGAAGGTGGGCTTCGTTTAACCTCGATTGAACGAAATCAGGAAGAGCAGTACAATTCAGTTGCTGATGATTTATCCCGGATGTTCGTGCGATGGACGAGAAGAACTGGCAAAATTCATCAGCATTAATGTTTGTAGCTTGCTGTTGGAGGTTATGCCGGCGTACATTTGTGAGAAGGTTAATAGCGCTCCAGATTTTAGATGAGCTCCGGCCGTCGTCAATAATGGATCTGAGGTGCTGTCTTTTAGACCTTACAATGTACTGCGCTAAGTTTCTATATTTTCGATAGCTTGCATGGTCTCCAATCTTCTTGAAATAGTCTCGCTGTTGCCTAGTTTTCAGGTATTCCAAAGTTATCCATGGAGGCATAATTTTTACTTGACACGTTTTATACCCACAGGAGAGAGAGGGGGTGGTCTTGCCAATCCCTTCCCTCTCCAATTTTCTTATGTTTAACTGGGTTACTCAGAACTTGTGTTGTGTTGCACGTATACACGCATACATAATACTTGTTTTGAGGATGTTTACTCATCTTTTAAACAATACAGTAGGTGTGACTTTTAACGTATGTTAATGGTATGGGATATGGGGGGAGGGGGGTAGGGGGGGTAGGGGGGGCTCCCGAAACTGAGCATCCCGAATAGCGACCCTACATGAAAAAATAAATATCCTACATACGCCACGTCATCTACTACACTCTCGTTTGTTTTCCAGTCCTGTGTCACACATTCGCCACTCTTTTACTCCTCAACCACACCTTCATCTTTTCTCCAGTACTATGCCAAACTTGCGTCTCTTCCAATTTTCTCCATTCCTTGTACTGAGTATTTGTGTGTTCTCACGTAAGAGTGCACCGTTATAATTTATCATTTTCCACTAAGTAAACCTGACTCTTGTTATGTATTTTTTTAAAAAGTGTTACACATTATTACAAATCATGTCATTACAATTGTTTTCAAAAGTGTAGCAAATTCGCTAAACACCCCCTCCCCTCTTTTCTTTTATTATTACCTCTTGACTAGTTGTTTGTCATGAGTTCCCTCTGCTGTTCTGTTTGGGTTTAACCTTTTTAGTGTTTTTGCATTTGGGACGTGGTAGCAAAGTGAAATCCGTTGGAAAAGTATATGAAGAAATTGTAACAGTTAACATAAAAAAGTAACAGCTTGTTCGAACTTTTCTTTTTCTTATTAATCCGTAACATTGTTTCTTATCTTTATGGTGTTGTTCTTCATTCAATTTTACTCAGTTTTTTTCCACCGTGGACAATCAAAAATGAAAGGTTAAAAAAACCGATGTGTTTGTATTCATTCTTCGTGTAATAAAGTTGACCGAGACGGTCACACTTTTCGATTGTTGTTATTTAACTTAGAGCTGCCGAGCTTCTCCCTCTTTTGCAGCCAATACTATGTTAAAGACACATTGGTTTTATCTGTACACTGTAGATCTAGGCTTTTATTGTAGCTCTTCTGCCATTCTGAAACGTGTTGAGTTGAAGTCATGAGCTCTAGTTTCTCTAGCTTGGCTTGCATTTAAAGGACCATCACATCTGATCCCAAGCTAGAAGGAAGAAGCGCGAGGCATACTGTGCATTCCCCGCCATCCAACGGGGCTCTCCAAATATGCAGATCTAAAATACTGTGCTCTGGTTCTGGGCTCTCCCAAGGAATTGGCACGTCTTACTCAGCTCCCGCTGCTTATCATGGGTCCACAGTGAGATCCTCCTGCATGCAGCCAACCAGGTAAATGCCAGAGTTACATCTGGGGCTCAAGTGACTCCTCCAAGCTTAGTGTGCAATGCTGGGTTCTCGGTCTGTTTCGCCACAGGGGGAATCCCTGGAAGTGTGTGGATGATTTTAAAAGTCAATAAGAGTGTAATTAACCTCACAGATAGAGGTTCTCTTCCACATCAGTATACTATAGCATTTTACTTAGCTGGTGCTAATATAAGAATGACTTCAGATATGCCTACATGCATTACACTTATCGAAACAGCCAAGGTTGCAGATATTCAGACTGCTCCTGGTGAACTCGCGAAGCAAGCAAGATAAAACCTATAGCTTTAATGATCAGCTAAACTGTTCTCGGTTGTCTGCCTAGACGTTCGTATGTGGTGTCTCGACGAAAATGGAAGTAAAATAAACATCGATTTTGATCATTTGTGCTGCGGAATTGCTTGTGCTAAGTGATTCCTTGGACTGTCAGCTTAATTTCTTCTGTGAGTGCCCTGAAAAAAAAAAAAAACAACCTACGAAGAGTTTGTTGTACTGCATTGACAGATGAATCTCGAGAACAAATTCGGTTTGTATTTTTGTAAAGTTATACATAACTCTTTAAATATACAGTTAATTAAACTCGATATTCAGAACAATGCTGCAGGCGGTTTGGTAGCAGATCGCTTTGTGTGGATTTTTAACAATGGTATAAGCGCCGTACCGTTCAGAAAGCAATGGCAAACTACTGAATGAAAAAAATTGCCTAGAAAAATCACAAACAGCCAATAAAAGCTGGGGTTGATTGCCACGTCCTGTAAAGGATAAGCAACTAACTTTATTCAGAACAATAATAGTAACAACAGCTTCAGCATATAGACTGTTGTTGTTCGTCCATCACGGGTGATGAAGACCACTCTGTTCATCCAATTATTTAGGAATATGTTAGGTTAGTCTATGGGTACGAAGGTGACTGATGAGCCCGATGCGGGCCTGGAAAGATCTCGGACAGTGTGGGCAGAAAATGTTTGCTTCATGTGAAGGTTTTTGTGGTTCGCATTACACGGAAACCATTTTTTGAGCTTGTCATGGCCGCTGTTCCGCTGCTGCTCTTCTGGATGATTCGCATGCCGCTGCACCTTTACGAAGAGATGTGCGCCAAGCAGTTCGGTCTTGCGCAGCAGCTTCCCATGTGTCAGGGTTTATGTCAAAGGTTTTCAATGACGTCTTTAACGTGTCTTTGAAGCGCTTCTTTTGGCCACCATGGGAGCGTTTACCCTTCTGTATCTCACCATAAAAGAGTATCTTTGACAGTCGATGGTCTGGCATGCGGACTACATGACCTGCCCAGCGAATCTGTGACTGCATCAGAATAGTATGAATACTAGGGATACCAGCTCTGTCAAGAACGGCGGTATCCGGGATCTTGTCTTGCCATTTGATGTTCATTATCTTCCTGAGACAGACTGTATGGAAGTGGTTTAGCTTCTTTACGTGGCGCCTGTATACAGTCCATGTTTCACTTGCATATAGCAGCACTGGAAGCACCGCAGCTCTGTACACCTTCAGCTTTGTCTGTAGACTAATGCCACTTCGATGCCAAACGTTGGTGTATAGTCTGCCAAATGTGCTGCTGGTTTTGGAGATCCTGGTGTTCACCTCATCATCAGCATATAGACTGCAAATACAAGAAAGACCAGCAATATTGACAGGAGGAAAACAATTAGAAGCATATCCAGAGATACGGATTGACTGTGTATGTAGTTGAATTCTTCTCAGTGACGAGGTAGTTTGGTTGTGGAATAACGCTACATTGATTATTCTCTGTGGTTTTTTCTTTTGTCACAGCGTATGTGGTTTGTAATGTGAGTCCCGACAATCTATTTGTATAGCCAATTTGAAAATAAATTATTTGATTGTGTATGTGGTTGGGGTTTTTCTGATACTTCAGCCTTCATGATGATTGTTGTTATCCCCCTTAGTACATGCCCTGACCGACAAGAAATGGTTAATAGCATACATGGGACACTACAGGAGGTGTCTAAATGGTGCGAGGAAACTGGTGCGAACCACAATACACGACACCAGAAGTCCTCCATGGGCAGTTCAGCCTATTAATGACGCAATCACTTCTGTTGTATTTCTATCAAGCAGTATAGGCCGAATCCAACAAGACCCTTAGGACCTTAATACTGTGTCCAGTAAATGATAGTAGATCATTTACTGGACACAGTATTAAGGTCCTAAGGGTCTTGTTGGATTCGGCCTATACTGCTTGATAGAAATACAACAGAAGTGATTGCGTCATTAATAGGCTGAACTGCCCATGGAGGACTTCTGGTGTCGTGTATTGTGGTTCACTATTGACCTGCCATTGAAACATCATTTTTTGATGATGCGTAGATGGCAGAGCGGATAGTGTGATTCGCTTGCATGGCTAGGCGGGGTTGTCGCACGGAAGGTCCAGTGTTCAAATCCTGGGTAAGCCACTCATCCATTGTGAAAACAGACCTCCCCGGTTTCACTCTCAATGGACAGAAAATTGAACGGCAAGAGAAGCTGAAATACCTTGGAGTTACATTTGATCGCGGGCTCTCGTATAAGTACCATGTTGAGCAAATCACACAGAAATGCATGAGAGGTCTAGCGGCCCTGAAAATAATGGCCGCGTCGCGTCTGGAGCAGAGATTACTATTTCTTCTATATCATCAGCTAGTCATTAAGGTCAATTGAGTATGGGCTGGGAATACTCACGCTGTCGGGTAACACAATATGAATGACTAGAACGCATTCAAAATGAAGGGATGCGTATAGTCTTGGGCTGCACGAGAGATACCCCTATTGTGACAATGAGGTACATGCTTGGAGTGCAGTCGATTAGATCCAGATATGCGATGGCCCAAGCAAAAACCTATATGTGAGTAACCACAGACAAACGGCACCTCCTGCATGGAAACATAGCTGACATTAAGGGAGTGTGGTAAAGTGGGATGTTATAAATATTTATAGGGGACTTAGTGTACTGACTGAGATCAGCTGTGAAGGTATCTGTATCTAATAGGTGTAGTGTTTTGCAGATAACCTTACTTGCTACCACATTATACCTCAGTCAGAATTATTCTGGAATATTGTGATGACTACGTTAAATGTCTAGGGTATGTATTTGATGAAGTGTAAGTCACAACAACAACAGAGAGATAAACAATTTAATTTATTCCACCACACTTGACAACACTGTGACACTCTGTCACGTAGGTCTTTATGTCATTAAATTACCTACATCTTCTTCCTATTCTCTCACCCTAATCCTTTCATTTATATTCTTTCCATACTTGTTTTTCCTGTATTTTTCGCATCACTCGGTTGCGAAAAATATTTTCTTCAGTATTTTTAAACTTTACCTGTTTCTTTCTCAAAACTGAGAATCGCGCTAGGACGATATTACGTAGATGTCAGGGCTGCAAGGCGTCAGAAGGCGTGATAAGTCGGTTCGCTGAACATAGGACGTAGACAATCGTCTACATTCTCACCGAGCGCGCGAGCTTCTTCTCGGCATAAGTCCCGGTGAGGTGTGATACTTTACATCTGCACTGGTCAGTATTCAGACATTTGTCTGAAAAATCCCAAACTGACACGGCGCTCACTGTGGGCCATGGTCAGCTGTAGTGTGAAAACTGCCCTGCATTGGAGACGGGTTGTCTGAGATTTGCAACTGACACGCGCTTTTTCCCGGTCAGTTTGGCAACGCAGGTGCGTAATCGCCCGGTGGCAGTTACGACACGCCTCTAGTAAAACTTAGCTGTTATGAGAAGGGAGAGAGATCGGCGCGGGGGAGATAGTTCATCCTTTGTCTGGTTTAAAATATCAACCCACGTTTGAAACTATTTCATTTCACTCAGTAACTTTGCAGTTAGACTAGAACAACCTTAGTTCGATTTCTAAATAATCTCTGTAAATAGAGATGGCCTTAGTTTGGTCGAAGTGGTTTAACGTTCTTAGTAATTCTGTGTTTGAGGTATATAAATATTATATATAATAGATATCTAGTTTTGTGAAGTGATTTAGTGTTAAATTGCCGATTTTATCTCACTAGTTAGATTTTGTGCAGAGTGCTTAATTTATCTAGTCTGTATTATTTATAGTGACGAGTTACAGTGGAAAACAGAAATTATATTTCTTGCTTAAATTCAGTCGGCTAATAAAGAAATTTAATTTAACTTCTAAATAATCAGACGAGAGAATCTATTTTAAAAACTAACTTATAACGCTAGATACATCATTGAGTGTTGACGAAATATGTATGTATTTTCTAATTCATGATGTTTGATTTTTATATATAACTTACTTTACGGGAAGTTTTAAATATAAGTCAAGCTGTAGGCTTGCTATTTAAAATGTAAGTTATAATGAGTACCTATATGTAAATGATTTGATATGTGTTCTTTCTTTTATATAGTGAAACGGTGGTACCCAACTTTCCAGCGTTTAGTAAAGAGACATATTTGTGTGAAGAATAGACAGTCCTTATTTTGAACCACGTGGGTTTATCAAGTAACACTGATCTGACAGTGCATATGCAAACTGAGTTAGACAGAAATACTATATCCCAATAGCGGGTTTTCAAAGACTGTAATGATCAAGGCAGGGCCTTTGCGCCAGATCTTAAATTCTTTCATAAACTCTACGTAAATTTGCTGCCTGGCGGCGAGAATATTACAAGAAACTTTAACATTCCGCAAGAGATTGTGACTAGTATGGTGGTGACCAAATATAGTAACTTCCTGAAAGTAGACACCGATCTGACATTCCTTAAATTCTAGAAACCAAAGCTAATGACATTGTACTCTGCTAACTTTCGTGCCTGGACAATATTTTATGTGACTTAATCAGACATTCGAAAAAATTAGAACACCCAAGGAATCGTTCCCTGAGAGTTTAGTACGTCTTTTGGAACTGGGGATTTCTTGGTCAAGGACTGCATTTTCGGGTCTGTGTGAAGGTCCTAGAATTGAGTATGTTCCCAGAGGCAGCGAGCAAAGTTGTGAGTATAACTGCATGGCCATGGCTGAATGAATGAGTGCACGCAGATCAGAGTGTTATTTTACAGTTATAGATTGTCACCCATGTACTGTCTTAATTCTTGTTGTTTAACCTGCAGAATTTGTTACTATTTGCTAGAGTTTCTTTACTTCTTAGGCTAAATCAGATTATTCAACTCTGTGCATACATTTACGAGAAAAGAAGAAAAAGTCTTAGCCTAAACCCTACGTATTTATAACTCTTTGGGCCATCATCTGTTCTCTTAACGGGGCTGTGGGCTAAACCTAGAGCTAAGATCATAACGGGGATATCATCCTTGTAGCATTTTTCTTAAATGGTATGACTATTGTATATGTTTTTCCTTGATGTATTTTTTGGTGTTGTGAGAAGTTTTTTTTTTGATGATAATAATAAAAAAAATATCTCTCTTGAACTAAATCAGTGCGTTGGTCAGCTCGTTCAAATACATATAAAATCATTTGTTATAGATTTTCCACGTCTGTGTGTTTAACTGTCGTCACGTGTATGTGCGTGCCCATGAGTAGATAGAATTATATGTAATATATATGTGGTTTAGACTGTCGGACTCTGTAAAAAACGTCGTAGAGGATAGGTGAGAGAGAGAAGAATTCTTCTCGCTTTTCAGCGACAGCCTCTATACCACAGTCTATCATCTCATCACTCGTGGAATCTATTTTCATTTTTTCTAACTCCCACCGTGACTATCACTCATTTCAAGCTATTCAGAAGGGACCAACCCAAGTCTTAATACTCCTATCCGAAGATCTACGACACACTCACACACATTTAACACTCTATAAGAATATCTTAAATGAGTCACTGGTAAATTTTCAAATATCAATATGTATTAAGTACTTTCCTTAATATATGTGTCCTGATTTAAATACAAAGTGAACCAGGAATCACAATCAATTTTAATTACAATTTATATGTACAGAATTTATCAATATGAACCTTGTAGTGACATATTTTATTAATATTATCCTATGTGTCAGTTGTGTAGTAGTACTATGAGGTAATACTGTTTTTGTTTTTTCAAGCTCTGTTGGTATTTGTCATCATGATTTCAAGTGTTTGTTTCTGTTGGAACTAGTATTGGAGATGTTCTCAGTTCCTGGCATTAAAACAATTAATTTCCCCTCTTAATTTTATACAATGGCAGTTAAGATGGGGTTACATAATGTTGAGCTCCTCTGGCCACAGACTCTTATCTTTCGTGATGGCGGCAGGAAAAGACTCCTCTGCTCGATAGTCTCCCTGTGTTCTGGAGACACCTCACTGTTTGCTATATGGACCAAGGAGTATGCTGTCCGCCTCTGGATTCAGCAAAGCTCAGACCAGGTGCTGCTCAATAACTTTAGGACCAAAGTCCCTGAAACAAGAAGGTTGTACCTCCTACTTCAGAACTAATTTATAATAACCTTCCAGACTGACCACAATACATAACAAACACTGAGTTCAGAGTGGTAGGCCAACTGTCAGCTTCATCTGAAATAATTTACACCAGTATTCTCCTCCCTAATGGTTACTACGCCTCTGCAATTTCATCTGTAAGTCCTTCTATACAATAGGATAGGTGTCAGTGTACTATTTGGTAATTCCATGTAGTTTTACTTTTCTTTGACACCTTCTGTTCAGGTTGGAGCACTATATATATAGGCTTTACCTCATGTTCGCTACTGAACCACACATATATATACTGACATAAATTATCAATTTACATTCAATTTTCATTAAAAAGATATCAAATAGTTCAAGCTTACCACAATTCATGTAATAATTCACAGTTACGTTGACTGGCAATGAATATAGCACAATTTCGATCTGCCGATGTCCCAGGCTTTTATTTAGAAAAATATGCACTGGCGCTCAACGCACTGGTTCTTTAGTAAGTTTATTTGAAAATGTGGTGCTGACCTGACGCCTCTGATTGACTATATTCGCAGGTCTAACCAATCGAGCCATGTTTACACAGCTTTTCAAAAAAGTACTCCTACTCACGTTTCCCCTAACAACAAAGAAGTAGTATTTATAGTCCGACTAATCGTGTTTAGCCTTACATTTAGTTTCCGCCAATCAAATAGGAGGTAACATGTCAGCCTATTTCCCGTACAATGGTGGTTTAAAAATCTGCCACTGAGCGATTCTGATTTTGGTGTTGTCTGACAGCACCAGTATTTTATTTTGGCTATAACTTATTAATTCCTAGACTATTTGCGTAACACTTAACATATTCTTTGTCAGCAAGTCCTAAGGAACCCAAATATATAAGTTTTAGGGGGCTAAGTGGCTGCGTTCAAAATATGTATTTTCCAGGATAGTCGTGTATTTGTTTTTTTATTTTTTATGTTTAGAACCGCCACCTGTCCTGCTGTACTGTCAGACTAATGTCAGGATTTTAGACATAGAACAGTAGAATGTCATGTTTTCTAATAAGCGTTTTGTAAGTTTTTAAACATAACTCTCGCCTGAGTAGTGTTTTTTATCACTGTCGATTTGAAAAAGCTAGTGCTTGTGGCCTTACACGCGTGATGGTAGTAATTGTGTATTGTGAGACTGTGGTAGTATTGCCTGCGTTCCGGCTTTCAGCCCCTCCCTTTCTTTCTATCCTTAGTCCATCTGTCTTTCGTTTTTGGTAACATAGTGTATAAAATGACATGAATGGAATTTTAAATCTAGGTCAGCTTGCGTATCTCAAGGTTTTTCTTAGAAAGGCAGTACACGTTTTATCGTAGAAGGCGGGTATTGAAGCAGTAGGCTTTTACTATCAACGTGAAACGTTACAATTTGCAGACGAATTAGAAAACAAGGGGGATTTCGAGTACAGGCATTGTGACAGCACTGTTCTTTACCATTCTTCTTTCCTTTTATTAAATTTATTTGTTAGGCTTTACATTTACGTTTTAATTTATATATGTAGATTAGAATTTCTCACGACAAATCCTCCCCACTTAAAACAGACGTTATATGTCAGTCTATAATTCTATATACACATAGAGAAATTTATTATTATTCCTGGGGTTTAGGGTGATTCTCATCACACGGATGGCGGCTTAAAAAATCCGCTCCCAGATTTGTTTTTCCACTTATATACTCTATGCTAAACTCAAATGGCTGCATCAATAAAGACCAACGGAGTAATCTAGATTTCTCATGTCTAGCCTGTGCTAGAAACGACAAAGTTTTGTGATCCGTTTGCAACTTAAATGCCTTACCATACAGATAAATATTGAATTTCTTTATCGCCCATATTACTGCAAGACATTCTTTTTCGCTAGTTGAGTAATTGGTTTCAGCTTTATTCAACTTTCTGCTAGCATATGCCACTGGGCTTAATTCCCCATCCAATGCATCTGATCTCTGTAGCAGAGTTGCACCTAACACAATATTACTGGCATCCGTTCTTACTATGAATTCTTGACTAAAGTCAGGTAATTTCAAAATAGGTTTGCTTGTAAGTTTTTCCTTCAATTCTTGGTAAGCCATTTCACATTGTGGTGTCCATGTAATTCGATCTGGATTTCCTTTACGTGTCAAATCAGTTAACGGTGCACATATGGAATTAAAGTTTTTGATATACTTTTGGTAGAAACCACATAATGAGACAAAGGATCTCACGTCTTTCTTGGTTTGTGGTCTCGGGGCTTTCTTTAGTTTCTCTAAATTCTTGGGGTCAGGGGTCATGTTTCCCTGATAAACTGTGTGTCCCAAAAATTCCAATTCTTTACATCCCACGCAACATTTGGTTGGTCGGGCTGTTAAATTCGCTTCCCTAAGTCGATTAAACAGCATGTTCAGAGAGTTAATGTGTTCCTCAAATGTTTCTGTTGCTATAAGGATATCATCCATGAAATTTGTGATACATGGATTATTCAGAGGGTCCAATAATTTTCTCATCATTCTAGAGAAGACACTAGGTGCATTCTTTAATCCAAATGGCAATCTATTAAACTCATAGTGTCCTTCTGAGGTACTAAAAGCTAGGTATGGTCTAACCTCAGGCTTTACTGGAATCTGATAGTATCCTTTACTCAGATCCACTTTTGAGAAATATTTAGCTTTATTTAGTCTGGCAAACAACTGATTTGTATCCGGCAATGGATCCACCTGTCCTTCTGTAATAGCATTCAGTCTCCGGTAATCTATACAGAGTCTATGTTCTCCAGAGGGTTTCCTTAAGAGTACAACACCGGAACTATATGAAGATTCACTGTGTGAAATAATTCCTTCCTTCAACAAATAGTCTATCTCTTCCTTCAAAGCTTTCTCCTTAGCAAAAGGAATCGAATAGGGTTTCATACAGACAGGTGTGGGGTCTATCAGTTTCATATCATATTCCAATAGGTTTGTATGCCCTGGTCGGTCTGTTAACACCTCTGCATGATTATCTAGAACCTGTTGCACTCTCTCTTTCTGAGTTTTCGTTAAATGTGTACTGATTTTCACCTGTGCCGCTGTCTCACAGGGGTGTAATGGATATTCAAATGATGAAAGTGGTTCCTTTTTCATCTCCATGGCAATGGACAAGGTCAACAAGTGTGTCTCTTCCTGATGTTCTCTTTCCAAATATTTCTTCAGGAGATTCACATGATAGATTTTTTTCTTTCCCTTTCTTATCTATCTTATAATTTGTTCTAGACACCTTCTCTAGAACTGTATATGGACCTTGCCATCCAATTTGTAACTTATTCTGACTACCGGGGAGAAGAAGCAGTACCTTCTCTCCCACAGCCAAATCTCTGTCTTTAGCTTTCCTGTTATAATAGGCAGCATGTTTTTTCCTGGCTTGTCTCAAATTTTCGTTGGCAAGTTTCCAGCCAGTTTTTAAACGAGTGGTCAGCTCATTCACATATTGGTATGAGGATGTAATATTTTCCTCTGCCTTTTCGTCAGTCCACGTTCTTAACAGCGCTTCCAGTGGACCTTTTATTGGCCTTCCAAATAATAATGTTGCCGGGGCCATTCCGGTTGAACTATGGGGTACCTCCCGATAAGCAAAGAGGGCGGCGTGAAGGTACTGATCCCATGTATCTGGTTTTTCGTGTGCCAACTTTCTCAGGATCGACATCAACGTGCCGTTAAATCTTTCCACTTGGCCGTTCCCTTGGGGATGGTACACACTACAATGGAAGTGTTTGGCCTGGAAGATCCTGAAAACTTCTTCTGTTAGTTTCCCCTTGAACTGAGAGCCATTATCAGTCAAGATTTGATTGGGAAAGCCTAACCTTGTGAAAATTGTGAGCAATGCCTCTGCCACATGTTTAGAATCAATCGATGACAGGGCTACCGCCTCTCCCCACATAGAACATGTGTCCACCAGAGTCAGAATGTAGCTGTTCCTTCTCTTGGTTCGGGTGAGAGGTCCCACAAGATCCACGGCAACTCTCTCAAAGGGTGTTCCCACTATGGGCATTTCCCCCAGAGTTGCTGGTGCAGTCCAATGCTTAGGTGCTACTCGTTGGCACTCTGGACAGGATTTTACATATCGTTTGATATCTTCAGTTATTCCTGGCCAGAAATAGTGACAAGCTATACGCTGTCCTGTTGCGCTGATCCCCATATGACCACTGAAGGGAATCGCATGCCCTAGCTCCAACACTTTAGTCCTATATGAAGTGGGAAGGACCAGCTGTCCGTGACCATTGGATTCAGATCCAGCCTTCCTATATATCAGTTTGTTCTTCATATAAAACTCTCCCTTGCCTGGAGGTGTATGAGATTTGGGCAACTTCTTGAAACACGGCTTGAGTGTTTTGTCCTCAGCCTGTGCCTTCCTCATCTCATCTGGATGAGTATTTATTGGATTATCCTCCTCCTTTTTAGACTGTGATCTGGTCTGCACTGTTGCCAATATCACAGGTCTCTTGGGATTCCCCAAGAAGACATATCTACACCCCAATATCAGAGGGTAGATTGGCTCATTTATCACTGCTGCTTTTATGATTCCTTCCACATATCGCGTTTTCACCTTTATCCGGGCGACGGGAAGTGTCATGGTAGCTACATCCTTGGTTGCAGTTTGAATCTCCACTGTTTCTGTGGTGTATTTATCGGCCTGCACCAGGTGAGAACTCACAACGGAATCGTAATCTAAACCGGTATCATATAAACACCTTATAGTGACACCATTACAGATGACATCTTCACACACTGGGGGATGGTATGGTTCCTGTAGTTCTGCAGGTTTGACCTTCTTTTCCTTTTTCCCAGATGTCATAGCAGCACAATGAGGAGGTTTCCTTCTACAATGGTCAGTGTCATGATTGTTCATCTTACAATTTTTACACCACCTTTTCCCTTGGTTGAAAGATTTTCTTTCATCATATTTCCTTTCTTCGAATTGTGGGGTTTTATTTTTATTGTCATACCGTGGCCTATCAAATTGGTGCTTACCTTTGTTTTGATCTCTAGGATCAAATTTATTAAAGTTCTGTGGTGCCCTAAAATTTTCCACCTGTTTCTTTTTGTTACCTGATACCTCTGCCTGAGCTGCTTGATACCTTTCTGCAACATTTAGCAACTCACCCAGCCTCTCTGCACCTTGTTCCATGAGAAACTTTCTCAGGTCTGGAGCCATGGACTCTCTTAATTGTTCTATAAGGACCATTTCCTTAAGATCTTGGGTTTTCCCCAGAGAAGTCCATTTCTCCAAGTATGTCTCTAACCGTGCAGAGAACTGGTGATAGGTTTCACCTGACAGTAGTTTAGCATTCCTAAATTTTTTTCTATAAAATTCTGCGTTCTTTTCATATCTTAACAAAAGAGCCTGCTTTAGCATGTCATAATTTTCCTGATCACCTCTGCTCATTTTGGCAAAAAATTCATAAGCTGCCCCACGAAGACCTTGAGATAACTTTAAGCTCCACCTTTCTCTCTCTAACCCATACGTGGTAGCTAATAGTTCATATCTATTTAGATAGCTCTCAATATCATCGTCTTTCTCAACAAAATGATCTAAATGAAAGTTCATAGCTGAGGTTGAGGCTCCCTGACTAGCAGTGGCATCGGAGGTAAAGGGACTGGCACCATTTTCAGGAGCATGGTCTTGAAACTCAAACTCCCTTAGTCGTAACTCATGTTCCCTTTGTAATCTCTTCTCCTCCTTTTCTGCTTCCCTCTCTGCAGCTAATCTCTTGTCTTCCCTTTCTGCAGCCAATCTTCTTTCCTCTGCTTCCAATGCTTTAGCCTCAGCCTCTAACCTTCTTTCGGCCTCTTTTTCTAATCTTCTTTCTTCCCGTTCAATATATTTGTCACATTCAGCAGTGACATAAGCAATCATAATTTGCCCGTCCATTCCTAACTCTTTCGCAGTCTGTACAGCAGCAGATCGAAATTTGGCCAGGTCCGCCATTTTCTAACAGATAAATGTCTAAAATATTTAACTAAACAATTTTATCTATGACTAATTAACTCAGGACAACACAGGCACTGAGAGCTCAACCTTATTTATTTTCACCCAAGGATACCTTTTAAATTGTATTATTCCCTGAAGTGAATTACCCCCAATATTTATAATAGGGAAAGATTCAAAATCCCGGACAGGACCAAAATATATGTGGTAAAGTGGGATGTTATAAATATTTATAGGGGACTTAGTGTACTGACTGAGATCAGCTGTGAAGGTATCTGTATCTAATAGGTGTAGTGTTTTGCAGATAACCTTACTTGCTACCACATTATACCTCAGTCAGAATTATTCTGGAATATTGTGATGACTACGTTAAATGTCTAGGGTATGTATTTGATGAAGTGTAAGTCACAACAACAACAGACAGATAAACAATTTAATTTATTCCACCACACTTGACAACACTGTGACACTCACACACATTTAACACTCTATAAGAATATCTTAAATGAGTCACTGGTAAATTTTCAAATATCAATATGTATTAAGTACTTTCCTTAATATATGTGTCCTGATTCAAATACAAAGTGAACCAGGAATCACAATCAATTTTAATTACAATTTATATGTACAGAATTTATCAATATGAACCTTGTAGTGACATATTTTATTAATATTATCCTATGTGTCAGTTGTGTAGTAGTACTATGAGGTAATACTGGTTTTGTTTTTTCAAGCTCTGTTGGTATTTGTCATCATGATTTCAAGTGTTTGTTTCTGTTGGAACTAGTATTGGAGATGTTCTCAGTTCCTGGCATTAAAACAATTAATTTCCCCTCTTAATTTTATACAATGGCAGTTAAGATGGGGTTACATAATGTTGAGCTCCTCTGGCCACAGACTCTTATCTTTCGTGATGGCGGCAGGAAAAGACTCCTCTTCTCGATAGTCTCCCTGTGTTCTGGAGACACCTCACTGTTTGCTATATGGGCCAAGGAGTATGCTGTCCGCCTCTGGATTCAGCAAAGCTCAGACCAGGTGCTGCTCAATAACTTTAGGACCAAAGTCCCTGAAACAAGAAGGTTGTACCTCCTACTTCAGAACTAATTTATAATAACCTTCCAGACTGACCACAATACATAACAAACACTGAGTTCAGAGTGGTAGGCCAACTGTCAGCTTCATCTGAAATAATTTACACCAGTATTCTCCTCCCTAATGGTTACTACGCCTCTGAAATTTCATCTGTAAGTCCTTCTATACAATAGGATAGGTGTCAGTGTACTATTTGGTAATTCCATGTAGTTTTACTTTTCTTTGACACCTTCTGTTCAGGTTGGAGCACTATATATATATTCTTTACCTCATGTTCGCTACTGAACCACACATATATATACAGACATAAATTATCAATTTACATTCAATTTTCATTAAAAAGATATCAAATAGTTCAAGCTTACCACAATTCATGGAATAATACACAGTTACGTTGACTGGCAATGAATATAGCACAATTTCGATCTGCCGATGTCCCAGGCTTTTATTTAGAAAAATATGCACTGGCGCTCAACGCACTGGTTCTTTAGTAAGTTTATTTGAAAATGTGGTGCTGACCTGACGCCTCTGATTGACTATATTCGCAGGTCTAACCAATCGAGCCATGTTTACACAGCTTTTCAAAAAAGTACTCCTACTCACGTTTCCCCTAACAACAAAGAAGTAGTATTTATAGTCCGACTAATAGTGTTTAGCCTTACATTTACTTTCCGCCAATCAAATAGGAGGTAACATGTCAGCCTATTTCCCGTACAATGGTGGTTTAAAAATCTGCCACTGAGCGATTCTGATTTTGGTGTTGTCTGACAGCACCAGTATTTTATTTTGGCTATAACTTATTAATTCCTAGACTATTTGCGTAACACTTAACATATTCTTTGTCAGCAAGTCCTAAGGAACCCAAATATATAAGTTTTAGGGGGCTAAGTGGCTGCGTTCAAAATATGTATTTTCCAGGATAGTCGTGTATTTGTTTTTTTATTTTTTATGTTTAGAACCGCCACCTGTCCTGCTGTACTGTCAGACTAATGTCAGGATTTTAGACATAAAACAGTAGAATGTCATGTTTTCTAATAAGCGTTTTGTAAGTTTTTAAACATAACTCTCGTCTGAGTAGTGTTTTTTATCACTGTCGATTTGAAAAAAGCTAGTGCTTGTGGCCTTACACGCGTGATGGTAGTAATTGTGTATTGTGAGACTGTGGTAGTATTGCCTGCGTTCCGGCTTTCAGCCCCTAACTTTCTTTCTATCCTTAGTCCATCTGTCTTTCGTTTTTGGTAACATAGTGTATAAAATGACATGAATGGAATTTTAAATCTAGGTCAGCTTGCGTATCTCAAGGTTTTTCTTAGAAAGGCAGTACACGTTTTATCGTAGAAGGCGGGTATTGAAGCAGTAGGCTTTTACTATCAACGTGAAACGTTACAATTTGCAGACGAATTAGAAAACAAGGGGGATTTCGAGTACAGGCATTGTGACAGCACTGTTCTTTACCATTCTTCTTTCCTTTTATTAAATTTATTTGTTAGGCTTTACATTTACGTTTTAATTTATATATGTGGATTAGAATTTCTCACGACAGGGAGCAAGAATAAAGAGAGGGATGTCATGGATGGCACAGGCAGAGGCAACGATCAAGCAGGTGGCCACAGTTGAAAACATATTCAAAGGGGAAGATTAGAGTATGTCAGATGAGAACTGGATTAATTACCAGCAAGTCATCATCAGCATTGGCAGAGAGTGTAGAACTT
Organism: Oreohelix idahoensis; assembly: GCA_024509875.1. NCBI lineage: Eukaryota > Metazoa > Mollusca > Gastropoda > Stylommatophora > Oreohelicidae > Oreohelix > Oreohelix idahoensis. The sequence continues at coordinate 93,570 of JAMPIV010014047.1, read as the reverse complement.
GGGGCAATCAGGCTGGGGCTTCTCTGCTAGGGTAGAGGGCAGCATCGTCACGAAACATAGCGGGGCTTACAAGATAACACCTTCCAGCATGAGAATGGAGGTAGAGGCAGTCACTGCAGCCTTAAGGTGGCTAACTGAAACTTCATTCACAAAGGCAGTCATTGTGTCGGACTCTCAGTCCATGCTTCGAAAGGTTCAAAGTGGTTGGTTGCGGCATGAATGGAAAACATTCATAGAAGCTTCGAGTCTACAAGAGCTGGTGTGGATCTACTGTCCTGGTCATGCAGGGCTATGTGGTAATGAGAGATCTGACAGACTCACAGCAAGAACACCAATAGTGGGGACACTGGATATGGATAAGGGAGAGATACTGAGAACAATTAATAATCGCCTGTTAGAGAATGACACTGCAATAGATGAATCATCAAGGTTAAGACTTGAGAGGATGCGTCCGTCTCCGTCGTGTATACAACCAGCGAGCTACAGGATCAGTTAGCATTCACACTCTTCGGCATATACTGAGGGAGACTGAGCACTTATGGGTTTACCCAGTGGCGGATCTACATTTTGGGGGCCCTGAAGCTTGAACTCTTGGAGGGGGCCCTTTCATTAAAAAAACCCACAAAAAATGGTGTGAGTATGAGAAAGAAATGTATTATAGAGATAAATGGAATTGGAGAACCTGAAGTTCATAGATTTTTGATAAGGGAATTAAGACTTGGGTTGGTCACTTCTGAATAGATTAGAATAAGTGATAGTCACAGTGAGAAGTAGTAATAGCAATAGATTTCCACGAGCGAGATGGTAGAATGTGATTAAGAGGCTGTCTCTGAGATCGAGAAATCTTCTCTCTCTCACCTATCTTCTACGACAGCATTCGAGGAGACAGACAGTCTAAACACACACACACACACACACACATATATATATATATATATATATATATATATAACCACTCACGTGCACGCACATATATGATGACAGTTGGACGTACAGACGTGGGAAAACTATAACAAATGATTATATAAATATTCTAGAACGAGCTGACCAACACGCTGCTTAATTTCAAGAGAAATTTTAATTATCATCTAAAATTTCTTCACAACACCTAGAAATTACATCAAAAACATATACAAATAGTCATAAAAAAATCAAGGAATAGCTACTGTTATGATAGACCCACAGTTAGATCTTATCCCTCGAGGTATGCCCACAGTCCTGTTGGAAGAAAGTGATAGCCACAAGGAATCAAGGATACATAGGATTAGGTCTAATATTCCCCCCCCCCCCTTTTCTTAAGGTATGGACAGACTTGATATCTCTGCTCTATTTTAAGGGAAATATGATTAGCAATACTTGCATACAGAAAGTTAAGATAGCAAAATGGGTGCCCAATTACAACAATAAAAAAATCACTCCGTCCGGCATTCGCTTTATTCATTCAGCCGAGCACACGTGCACATGTTCATACTCACAGCTTAGATAGCCACTTCTGGTAATACAATTTTTAGGACATTCACCTACAGACTCTTCAAGAGCAGTCTTTGACCAAGAAATCCCCAGTTCCAAAAAGACAGGATGAATTCTCTGCTTCCGGGAACGACTCCTTGGGTGTTCTTATTTTTCGGATGTCTGTTTAGGTCACATTAAAATTGTCCAGACACGAAACATTAACAACGAGCACAGTGTCAATAGCTTAGGTTTCTAGAATTGAGGAATGTCAGATCGGTGTCTACTTTCAGGAAAGGACTATATTTGATCACCACACCACAAGTCGAAACTCTGTCGGAATGTTACTGACGTTAATATGTTACTTGTCACAACGGCTAAATTTGTACATAGAGTTTGTGCAGACAATCTGATCTGGCTCAAAGGCCCAGTATAAAACATTTAGTCTTTAATAAAACCCGTTAGTGAGAGTTGTACTCTGTCTATTAATGAAGACACACGCACTGTCAGACAGGTGTTAACTTGTAAACCCACGTGGTTAAAAAGATAAAAATGTTTATGTTTCTCACAGGTATGTCTCTGTACTAAACGCCGGCAAAGTTTTGGGTCACCCCAGTATTCACTGAATAGGGAAGAAAAACCACAAATAAAATACTTATACATGCTACGTACTCGGATTATAACTTACAATTTTTTTAAACTGCAAGCGTACCGCTTGACTTATCATTTAAACTTTCCTGTGAAATACGTTATATACATAAAATCAATCATCATGAATTAGGAATACCTACGTGTTCCGTCACCACTCATGAAGCATCTAGCATTAATAAAGTTATTTTAGAAAGTTTATTCTCGTCTGATTATTTTAGCAGTAAAATTAAATTCCTTAATAGCCGACTGAGTTTAAGCTAGAAATATAATTTCTGTTTTCCAGTGTAACTCGTCACTATAAAATAATACAGACTATATAAATTAAGCGCTCTGCACCAAATCTAACTAGTGAAATAAAATAAGCGATTTAACACTTTAAACACTTCACAAAATACTAGATAAATAATATAAGATTTACCTCAACACAGAACTACTAAGAACTTAAACCACTACGATCATACTAAATGCCATCTCTATTAACAGAGATTCTTAGGAATCGAACGAAGGCTTGTTCTAGTCTTGACTGCGAAGTTACTGAGTGAATTAAGTCTCAAACTCTCGTTTAAGATATATGAACACACACAAAGAATGTGCCCTATTTCCAAAACCCCGCAATCTCTCGTCTTTCCTAACACTTACGTAACTTAGACGCATGCCGTAAGTGCCACCGGTGCGTCTTCACACCTACGTTAACAAACTGACCGAGAAGAGTGCGTGTCATGGAAAAACCCAGACTATATGTCTCATTCCCGAGCGCTGCGTGAGTGTCATATCACACTTCACTCTGAGAGAAACGTTAGTGTCAGGTGAAAATACTAGACTGTATGACACCTAGCCTGACGAAACGCCCGCGACATGAGAAAAGTACAGACGCGTGTCTGCTATCTCTGTCTGCCCAGACGAGTATATAAATGCGTTTACCAGTATGAGAAAGAAACCGGTAAAATTGAAAATGGAAAAGAAAATATTTTTTGCAAACGAATGGATGCGAAAAATACAGGAAAAAGGTAAAGAGTGATAATAAAAATAGAGGATACGGGTGAAAGAAAAAGAAGAGGATATAGGCAATTTAATGATCATAAAACCTCTGTGACAGAACGTCCCTTTAAGACATGGAAGCACTCCATGTCTACGTTATGGAAATAAATTTCCTATATCCGTAGCTTCAGGGTGTCTGTCCTCTTCCCTCTCATCTTCCCCCTCCATCTCTCCAATTCCTAGTCACGTCTCCTCCCAAAGTTTCCTTTCTCTGGAATGTCTCCCATGCGCGCTTGAAAGAGCGTCGCCGCTTCTGACATTTTTGAAAGATTTCGTGTGTGTGCAGTGGAGTTTCCCTGCCACTATCGTCATCTTCGTCAGTTTTGGTGATCGTCAGGAGATGGTCGGAGGTTGGCACTGGTTTTTCCAAGTATCTCTTTAACAGATTTAAATGGAAAACCTTTTCCTTTCCTTGAATAGAGATCTGGTAGTTAGCCTTAGAAATCTCTTTCAGGACGGTAAACGGCCCTTGCCATCCGATCCTCAGTTGTTTTTTTCCGGTTGGGAGTAACACCAAAACTTTCTCTCCTGCTTCCAGTTCTCTCTCTTTCGCGACTTTCCTGTATCGGTTAGCGTGCTTTGTGCGTGCTCGCTTAAAGTTGGTCGTTGCTAGGTCCCATCCTAGTTTCAACCTTTCCTTTAAATCCGACACATATTTACTGGCTGAGACAACTGTCTCATCAGCCTTCTGGTCTGTCAGCGACCAAAGTAAGGCTTCAAGCGGGCCCTTAATGGGTCTGCCGAATAAAAGCGTAGCTGGCGAAAATCCTGTGGACGTATGAGGAGATTCTCTGTAGCCAAATAAAGCTGCAGGAATACAAAGATCCCAATCGTCAGGTTTCACTTGTGCCAGTTTACTTAGCATCATGTTGAGGTTTCCGTTAACACGTTCCACGAGCCCATTTCCGGCAGGAGTATATGGCTTTGTGTAGATGTGTTGGGTCCTCAAGATCTTCACGATCTCATCCATCAACAGGTTTCGGTAAGGGGATCCGTTATCCGTCAACACTTGCTGAGGGAATCCCAACCGAATGAAAATATGCATGAGGGCTTCTGCGACATGCTTGGCATCTGCGCATGTTAGCGGGATAGCTTCTGCCCATAAAATGCATGTATCGACTAAGGTCAGGATAAACCTGTTCCATCTTTTAGTCCTTTCTAAGGGTCCTAAAATGTCGATCACAACCCGTTCGAAAGGTGTTCCCACTATTGGCGTTTCACCCAACGAGACTCTAGGTGTCCGTTGCTTGGGTGGTACCCGTTGGCACTGGGCACAGGATTTGACATATCTGATAATATCAGTATTTACTCCTGGCCACCAATAATGAGTGGTTATCCGTTGGTTTGTGGCGTTCTGTCTCATATGTCCGCTGAAGGAAAGAGAGTGCCTCATTTCTAGGATTTGGCTTCTGTACTGTTTCGGTACTAGGAGCTGATTGTAACCTTGGTCAGGCTTGCCCGTTCTGCGATAAAGTACGCCATCCTTAGAAAAAATGTCCCCGTGCTGTCTGGGTTCCTTAGCCATGGGCAGTTTCTTAAAGCAGGGTGCCAAAGTAGGGTCCTTTTGTTGCGCTTCTTTAAATTTCATGGGTAACAAATTAGGCGCAGGCTCCCGTTCCTTTTTGGTTTGCCCTCTTGTAGTTACTGCTGCCACAATCGGCTCTTCCGGTTTCCCAATAGACACGTATCTGCCACAAAGTATGACTGGGTAGATGGGGTCATCCATAACAGCCGCTTTGATCACACCTCTGACAAAATCAGAGTGGATCTCCAACAATGCAATGGGAAGCGCTGTAGGTGCATCACTCTTACGAACTCCACAAAGTTGGACGGTCTCTCCTGTCTCTTGACCGGGTTTAACCAGGTTTCTGGCAACAATGCAATCATACGAAAGCCCCGTGTCAAATAAACAAGAAGTTTGAGAACCGTTCATAATAACAGTACCTCGCGTTGAGGGTCTATCCCCAACAGGTTGGGAATCACTGTCAATAATGGGAGCCGCGCTAGCGTAATGGTTACAACACCGCTCTGGCGACTGGGTGATTCAGGATCAAACCCGGGCGACGGCATTTGAGGATTTTTCGTCGACCGGGATTTGGACTGGATTAACTCGAGACCTGGCGAGTACATTTGAAGGAGTGTCGTCGACCAGGGATTGGCGGCTCCTGAGCCGACCCAGCTCTAATGGGTACCTCCGAAATCGGCGAGTATTTGCCTGAATGGCGAGGCACACCTGTCTCTGTACAAGAAAAAAGGGATACTCACGTAAAATGAATGTCAGGTTAGACATTAAAAATAACCTGAGATTTCGCCTCGAGTATTTGCGGGCGTACGAAAAAAAAAACTGTCAATAATTCCGCCTTGCGAGACTGTTAGTAAGCATCCGATATGTTTATGTTCGGTGTGCTCACTCTGATCATTAGTCCCGTGCGCAGGGGTTTTCCCTTTGTCACCTTGAGCTTTCTGGCCACGCTGCCATGAAGGGCGGTCGGGTTGATCAGACTGTTTACTGTGGTTGGGGTACCTGTTGTAATAGAACTTGGATTTTTCAGGAGGGGGGTTTTGAGGTCCAGTTTCTCTGTGGTTATTCAGATTAGAAGCATGAGAAGCATGAGAAGATTGGTCTAGATTATTTTTCCGAAAATGCTCTTCTGTCGTTTTACGTTTTGTGGCCGGTAGTTCAGCCAGCGCATTGTGATATCGCTCAGACTTTTCTAAGATGTCTTCGAGCTTTTCTGCCCCCTGCTCAGCTAGAAATCTCCGGGTATCAGCAGACAAAGTGTTCTTTATTTGTTCTGTTAAAACAAATTCCTCCAGACCTTCATAGGTAGAGGGGAGCTGTGAAAGCTCAAGGCACTTTGTCAAATATCCCTTCAAACGAGATGAAAACTGCTGGAAAGTTTCAGAGCTCTCCTTCCTGCTGTTGCGAAACAGTTGCAAAAATTTTCGAGCATTCATTTCGAATCTCTCCAGTAACGCTTTCTTCAACACATCATAGTTGTCTTGTTGGCTGGTCTCCAGTTTGGCGTAAACATCATACGCGGAACCTTTGAGGGCCTGGGAAAGTTTCATACACCAATGCAACCTCTCTAAACCGTACAGAGTTGCAATTTTCTCAAATTTTTCCAACCATGTGTCAATCTTCTCATTAGGACTAGGGAAAGACTCAAGAGTTAAAGACATAGCGTTGAGTTGAAGAGATTGAGTGCTAGAAGGATCAGTTAAGGAAGAATGAGGAGACGACTCTCCATTGCTGGAGGTAGAGGCAGCACCACGACTTTGGAATTCTAGAGTTTTAAGAGCCAACTCATGTTGTCTCTCTTCCCTCTCTTTCTCATGCTGTCTCTCCCTCTCATTTTCTTCATGCTGCATCCTGCGAATTTCCATTTCCTCCTCAATCTTCTTCTGCTGTAATAGACGGTCTGCTTCTTCCTTCCTCCTAGCTTCTTCTTCTTTCCTCTCCGCGTCATATCTCTCAAGTTCGTCTCTGACAAAAGCTTTCGCTTCTTCTCCGTCCAAACCTTCTTCTCTTGCCTCATCCCTGAGAATCTGTCTCAGTTTTGCCCTCTCGGCCATAGTAAATAGCTGACTAGGAGTACTCGAGAAAGAAAAAGAAGAAAAGGATACACTGGTTCCTACCACTTGCGAGAAATTACAAAAAATCAAAAAGATGATATACTTTAACCTGGGATACCTCCTGCAAAATATAGTATCTAACTATCGCTGCTATTAATCGGCAATAAAGCACCTAATGCAGACGACTACGCCAAATAAATGGTAGTTAAGATTACTCACTGAAAATAAGTTGCTACAGTGGAAACAAAATAATTATTGCAAAAAAATTTTAATGAGAAAAAAAAAATCCCTTAATTTTTTTAATCCACTATAAGTTCACCCCTGAAGATAGTTAGGGTAAGGGAGGCAATTACAGGACGTATAGTCTGATCGCGCTCCTTAGCTTAGCTCAAACGCCTACTACTTCAGAACCCTGTGAATGATATACACTCACACAACTTTACCAGCGTTTAGTATTACAAAATCAGTAATTAACACATATTCCGACAAAATCAACCTGTAAACCAAATGTATAATGCTCAATAATGCTGTGGAAAAACAATTATTAGCCGTGTGGTCAGCACGCCCATAAAACAGATCGATGTGTCTAATGGATAGTTATTTTTTTAAAAGATACTCTACTCACAAGACATCACACTCTTATTATATATCAGAATAAAGAAAATTAATCCTGCAAACGAGCTGAAATTCGTATTTGCTCAGGACTAGAGTTCAATTCCCGGCCGGACGAGCCCCCATTCTGTCGTAGATTTTTGATAGGGGAATTAAGACTTGGGTTGGTCCCTTCTGAATAGATTAGAATAAGTGATAGTCACAGTGAGAAGTAGTAATAGCAATAGATTTCCACGAGCGAGATGGTAGAATGTGATTAAGAGGTTGTCTCTGAGATCGAGAAATCTTCTCTCTCTCTCACCTATCTTCTACGACAGCTTTCGAGGAGTCAGACAGTCTAAACACACACACACACACACACACACACATATATATATATATATATATATATATATATATATATATATATATATATATATATATATATATATATATATATATATATATATATATATAACCACTCACGTGCAAGCACATATATGATGACAGTTGGACGTACAGACGTGGGAAAACTATAACAAATGATTATATAAATATTCTAGAACGAGCTGACCAACACGCTGCTTAATTTCAAGAGAAATTTTAATTATCCTCTAAAATTTCTTCACAACACCTAGAAATTACATCAAAAACATATACAAATAGTCATTAAAAAATCAAGGAATAGCTACTGGCATGATAGACCCACAGTTAGATCTTATCCCTCGAGGTATGCCCACAGTCCTGTTGGAAGAAAGTGATAGCCCCAAGGAATCAAGGATACATAGGATTAGATCTAATATCCCCCCCCCCTTTCTTAAGGTATGGACAGACTTGATATCTCTGCTCTATTTTAAGGGAAATATGATTAGCAATACTTGCATACAGAAAGTTAAGATAGCAAAATGGGTGCCCAATTACAACAATAAAAATATCACTCCGTCCGGCATTCGCTTTATTCATTCAGCCGAGCACACGTGCACATGTTCATACTCACAGCTTAGATAGCCACTTCTGGTAATATAATTTTTAGGACATTCACCTACAGACTCTACAAGAGCAGTCTTTGACCAAGAAATCCGCAGTTCCAAAAAGACAGGATGAATTCTCTGCTTCCGGGAACGACTCCTTGGGTGTTCTTATTTTTCGGATGTCTGTTTAGGTCACATTAAAATTGTCCAGACACGAAACATTAACAACGAGCACAGTGTCAATAGCTTAGGTTTCTAGAATTGAGGAATGTCAGATCGGTGTCTACTTTCAGGAAAGGACTATATTTGGTCACCAAACCACTAGTCAAAACTCTGTCGGATTGTTACTGACGTTAATATGTTACTTGCCACAACGGCTAAATTTGTACATAGAGTTTGTGCAGACAATCTGATCTGGCTCAAAGGCCCAGTATAAAACATTTAGTCTTTAATAAAACCCGTTAGTGAGAGTTGTACTCTGTCTATTAATGAAGACACGCGCACTGTCAGACAAGTGTTAACTTGTAAACCCACGTGGTTAAAAAGATAAAACTGTTTATGTTTCTCACAGGTATGTCTCTGTACTAAACGCCGGCAAAGTTTTGGGTTACCCCAGTATTCACTGAATAGGGAAGAAAAACCACAAATAAAATACTTATACATGCTACGTACTCGGATTATAACTTACATTTTTTTTTTAAAACTGCAAGCGTACCGCTTGACTTATCATTTAAACTTTCCTGTGAAATACGTTATATACATAAAATCAATCATCATGAATTAGGAATACCTACGTGTTCCGTCACCACCCATGAAGCATCTAGCATTAATAAAGTTAGTTTAGAAAGTTTATTCTCGTCTGATTATTTTAGCAGTAAAATTAAATTCCTTAATAGCCGACTGAGTTTAAGCTAGAAATATAATTTCTGTTTTCCAGTGTAACTCGTCACTATAAAATAATACAGACTATATAAATTAAGCGCTCTGCACCAAATCTAACTAGTGAAATAAAATAAGCGATTTAACACTTTAAACACTTCACAAAATACTAGATAAATAATATAAGATTTACCTCAACACAGAACTACTAAGAACTTAAACCACTACGATCATACTAAATGCCATCTCTATTAACAGAGATTCTTAGGAATCGAACGAAGGCTTGTTCTAGTCTTGACTGCGAAGTTACTGAGTGAATTAAGTCTCAAACTCTCGTTTAAGATATATGAAACACACACAAAGAATGTGCCCTATTTCCAAAACCCCGCAATCTCTCGTCTTTCCTAACACTTACGTAACTTAGACGCATGCCGTAAGTGCCACCGGTGCGTCTTCATACCTACAAACTGACCGAGAAGCGTGCGTGTCATGGAAAAACCCAGACTATATGTCTAATTCCCGAGCGCTGCGTGAGTGTCATATCACACTTCACTCTGAGAGAAACGTTAGTGTCAGGTGAAAATGCTAGACGGTATGACACCTAGCCTGACGAAACGCCCGCGACATGAGAAAAGTACAGACGCATGTCTGCTATCTCTGTCTGCCCAGACGAGTATTCACACGTTCTGTCGTCCACTGACATCTAATGCAATAGAATGCATTTAAACGCTCTCTCTCTGTGACACGTTATGTCATAAATGCGTTTACCAGTATGAGAAAGAAACCGGTAAAATTGAGAATGGGAAAGAAAATATTTTTCGCAAACGAATGGATGCGAAAAATACAGGAAAAAGGTAAAGAGTGATAATAAAAATAGAGGATACGGGTGAAAGAAAAAGAAGAGGATATAGGCAATTTAATGATCATACAACCTCTGTGACAATCCACAACAACACACACATAAAAACTGAAGACAAGCGAATGAATTTTCAAAAAAGAAACAACTCTGCTGGGAGTTGAATGCAGAACATTTGCTTGGAAGGCATATGTTCTGATTACTAAACCACTATCCTCCTTGGTATATGTGATTTTTTAAACGTTAACTATTTCAATGATTATTCAGAATTAGTTCGTTGAAGACATACCAAGAAAATTATAAGATAACAAAATTAGCAATGAGGAAAATATAAAATATTTTAATACATTTGTTAAAATACAAGGCTGACAAGGTGTATCCATAAGAGATTTGTGCTCAGAAGGAAAAATTAAACTTACCAGAACATACTACATGAAGCACATTTTACAAAATACTCTTGTTTCTGTTTTTTTCTAGCAACATATTCACGTACACTTTTGTCATATGCGAGCTTCCTTGCAATGTCATTTTCTAGAGACAATATGCATAAAGAATTTAAGCGCACTTCAGTCATGGTAGACCGAAATTTATTTTTTTTATAAAGGATAGCTTTGAAAAATTCCTTTCTGCTTCACAGCTTGTGATGGGCATTGTCAAGTACAGCTTAAGCGCAATAGTAATATTGGGGAACACTTCAATTAGGTGTTGTTCACAAACAGGGCCGGATTAAGCTAGTACGGGGCCTGTAGCATATGTTAAGAAAGGGGCCCTATATTTAAAAAAAAACCAATAAAACAACACAAATATATTTGAACACATACATTTTTAATTTGCATAGTAATTATCATTATCAAAAGTAACAACACAGTCAACATTATTGTTTAAATATTAATGTTTCTACATTTAGCATGAGCAAATTTGTTGATGATATAGGATGTATCAATTTCACGCAGAAGTTTATGTTCAATGCTCATTAGTGTAAGATTGTTCAATCTCTTTTGACCCATGGTGCTCCTTAGTTCATTTTTAATAAGTTTCAGTTTTGAAAATGATCGTTCTCCACTGCAGTTGGTTACCATTAGTGACAAATAGATGCGCAAGGCGATTTCTACATTTTGAAAACAAGACTCCAAAGAATTGTCAATTATCAAACGGTAAAACTGTAACTCTACAAGGTTTAGAGTAGTGCCAATATGAGAAGCAAGATCAGTTTTCAACAGTTATGTAAACTGCACAAGTTCTTCACAAAGAATTTCTTCCAGATCTTCCGGATATGATTTAATAAGATTCGATGATCTCGTTACCACCCCTTCAGGTATAAACGACTGTAACTGACGAAGGAATCCAAATACATCATTCAACTTTTGATAAGCTTTCTGGCGTTTTGACAAGGCAGAGAGCAAGCTATCAATAAGGACAAAAAATGTTCGGCTTTTAAACTGCTGAGAAGGCGTTTGAGATTCAACAAGTGGATCAAGTGTGCTGGTACGTGAAAAAACCAAGCAAAAAATGTCAGATAAAAGATGAACTAAAAATACCAATTAATAAAAAATTGCTGAGGCCCAAGCTTGGAACGGGATATTTCATGATTGAGGAACCCACATGTGAAAAGTGTCAAGAACCAAACACAATTAGACACTTTCTGGTGGACTGCAAAAAATATGACCAATAGAGGCAAAACATTAAGACATACTGTAGTAACCACAAGGTAGAAATGAGTGTAGAAAATCTCATAGGCATAAAGACCCTTCAGAAGTGCAAAAGTTAATAAAACACTATATTACAAAAACTAAAGCTAACATATAAAAAATAAATAAGGATCCGAGCCAGTAGTCCACACTGGTGAAAGACTCCCCCCAGATACATACAGATTAACCAAATAAACCGTCCTGTGAAAATTAAAAACATACCAGCTTAGAAAATATCAGATTTTGGATGAAAAAGCCATTTTGAACCATAACTGCAAAATGAAAAACACCTACTAGAGATAATATAGTATAAAATAAATATAAACAAAAACATATTACGATAAAGGAAACACGTCCTGATATAACCAACAGATCCATGTACATGGTAGATGGTTGAAAGAGGCGTGCTACAAATAAAAGTAGCAAACACATTAATAATAAAAAAATGTACATATTTATTGGCGCGGGGCCCCTAAAAGCGCGGGGCCCGTAGCATATGCTACTTTTGCTACTATGTTAATCCGGCTCTGCTCACAAATATGCTGAAGAACATCTGCGCATTGCATTTTAGGTGGCTTGTTTTCTTCTGTGTTCTCGGATTTCCTAAGGTGCAAATATTCTGTGAACTGATAACACTCCGTTATTAATTTGTGGTCAATATCATCTTTGTAATACGATATTATAAGTTTAATACTGTCTTGATGAATTTCAGAATTGTTCCCCAATTCTGAGAGGAACTTGAACCTTTTCGCAATCTGCTCATATGGGAACAATCCTCTTGCGTAACTAGATTATCAAGCAGTCTCAGAGTTGATATAGAACTTCTATCCTAAATTTGTCAGCTCCTCTCAAAGAAGCAATACCACTTGTTCCATCTGAACATTTCTTTGTAACAATGCGTTTGGGAGCATCAGAATAACTTGAAGTGATATCTTCACACAAACCTTTTGCTTCTGATTCATAGTGTGCAATCATATCGGCTGAATTTTCTCTGAGTTCTTTAACAAACGAAAGTAAAGATGAAAGCAGAAGATAACCTTCAAAAACATCAAAACCAGGGGTTTGGGGTTTCTTACTTGTTTTGTTGAAACGCTACAGCACTTCTTCCCAAACGACTATTAAAATAGCATATTCCAGCTGTACCAACTTGTTGTATAAATTCATTGCATCTTGTTTACATTCAGGCTTCTCTTCTGAGTCTTCAAAAATATGTTTGAGAGTTTGTATATTATCCATAAATCCATATTTAATTGCCCGGATTGCTTCATAGTGTGCAGACCATCTAGTTACACTTAAGCTCTTTAGAAAAAAATGTAGATTGCCCTGTGTGTTTAAAATCCCCCATCTTCGTGGAGATCCAGAAAAGAAAACATACAGCTCCTGCAAAATGCCAAAATAGTCAACAACTTCAAGTACAGTAGACACTGCCTTTTCTCCAACAAGGTTAAGTGAATGGGCTGCACATGATACATAGTCTGCGTACCTGTTAATGTTTTTAAAGAGTGCTTGCAGCCCTTTCTCCGCGCCCTCCATTTTAGATGCATTATCGTAGGACTGAGCACGAATATTTTCAAGTGAAAGCTTATGTTCACCCACGACTTGTTGTATTTTGTTGAACAAGGTCGCGGATGAATGGTTTTCTATCGGTAAAAATGTTAAAAATCTCTCACAGGGTTTTCCATTATAGCAGTATCGAACCACAATTACCAGCTGATCAACATGTGTCAGGTCAGGCGTAGAGTCAACAATAATAGAGTAGTATTTGGTGTCTAGGTTGTTGATTTGATTCATAATTTCATCTTGCACATGTTTTCCCATAATTTCTATCAATTCTTCATACACGGTTTTGGATAGGTAAGTAGCATTTACTTTTTCATTTTTACATTTCTCGAGATGTTCATGTAAAAATGGGTTGAATTCTGCAATACGTTCAATGGCCCCCATGAAGTTCCATTATTTGGTGAGCCCCATTTCTCTTCATGACCTCTACATGCCAAACCTCTTTCACTTAAAAACTTTATAATAGCCACAACTCTTTTCAGTACTTCAAAATAGTACTGTATGGTTTTTGTCATCAAGTTGTTGATCCACAGTATTTTTATTTGACTTTCTTGTTATACAACACAACATCGCCCTATTATGTTCCATGCTGTCTTCATGGTTCTCCAGAGCTCCGGGTACATTCATCCAGTCAGAAAACCCACCTGTTGTAAATGATGTTTGGCATTTAGAAAAGAGTTTGCAAACAAATATATACAGCCTTTGTTCTTTGAGTAAACCAACCAGGATCTCATCACAGTCTCGCCATTTTTTTCAATCTTTTTTCAACGTATTTGTTTGAGAAACTTCTGTTTTACTCCTTGTAAACCCTGCTTGATTCGGTACATACATCATCTGGTTTTTTATGTTGAAAAAATCTGTCTTGCCATTAAACAGTTCTGTATGAAATCATTATCAACTGTTATGGGCCAGTTTTCGAGGTCACTGTATTCTTTGAAATCACTGAATTTGCTTCATGTTTCATGTTTCTGCTCAGTCTCTGCTTGTTCCGCGGTACTTTCATGTTGACCACTGTGATCGTCATCTGTATCAAGAGCCTCAACAGTGGGTTGAATATTGTTAGAAAGAGCTCCCACAGTCTGTACACTATCAGTGGCTTCAATGGTGTTTGCTTGGCTTGTTTCAACTGTGGGTGTTGGTAAACTTGACATTGCCAAATAGTTTGTTAGTTTTTGACATTTAGAGATTTCGTCAGATCGGTTTTCCTTGAGTTTGCGTTTTTGGTATCCACTTAAGTACTTTCGTGAACTCATTGTTATTCCTCTAGGGTCTTGATCTCTGTTAAAAAGGAAAAACAAATTACATTAGCCACGGCAGAACAGCCAGCTTACCGCGACACTCCACCTTTACAACATCTGTGCTACTGACTCTCAAACTTTGGGATTGTTGAAATATATACAACAAAAAATTAATCAATTTGAGTCGTGCGACTGTTGTCGCATGCGTTGAAAGGACAAAATTTTAGGTCTATTTTCTGAGAAATCTTTTTTTCGTTTTCGGCTAACCTACATGATACTTTAATAACCTTTTAATTTTAATTTTAACTATTATTATGTATTGAATTACACTATATTATTAATATTATTATTTTTTAAAAACGCCTTCTATACAGTAGACCCAACATTTTTAAGCAATGTGGACTAAAGTCGCTTTTGGGGCCCCTCCGGGATTAGGGGCCCTGAAACTTAAGCTTCATTAGTTTCATAGTAGATCCGCCACTGGGTTTACCCGGAGAGCAATGATGTCGATTCTGTTCAACAATAACAAGTACATGCGTATACTATCGCACCAAAGTTTCGCCATTACCAACATCATATATTTTAACATTTTAATCCATATATTCGTCTACAAAAAATAATTTTTACGGCTTGTAGAAAACGAATTGTAGTTAAAAGCAGTGCCAGAGAAATCAGAAATCGCTGTTTGTGATATTGTTGATAGTTTGTGAGTAATATCGTTGGTACGTGAGCTAGCAAATCAGGACCCCTATGTTCAGTAGCCAAGAAGTCATAGAAAGCGCATGATTAAATGATTTGCCAATGTCAAATGAAAACTTATTGTGGGGGTGGGGTTTAAAAAAAAAAGGGGGGAGGTAACAAGAAGACATTAGAACTGTTGGAAATAATGGAAGGCGGAGAGGCATGAGAGGTAAATCGCTGATGGAACGTTGACCTGGGGGAAGGGGGGGGGGGGGGGGGGGGGGGGGGGGGGGGGGGGAGGGGAAGGGGGGGGGAAGGGGGTTGAAGGAAAAAATAGATTGACAATTAATAAAACACTTAAGCCGTATTTAACGGGCAATTGATAACAAAGGCACGTATATACTTACACACACTCACACATGCACGCACATGCACACATACACACACACAAAGAGAATGAATAAACAGTGGTTCGACCTGAAATAAATTCTGGGGCTTGTCCATCTTATCCTGAAACAAAGAGATAGCGAGGGTTTTGGGTTTGTGTCTATTGTATGTTTCTGATCTCTTCTGTGGGCTTTCCTCCTCTGTTTCTTCTTTATTGAAAAAAGGTTTTATTCTTCTTCTCGTCTCTGTTCGCTCCTTGTGGAGCATGGCGCCACTAGTACAGTCGGTCATCTTGCAGGAAGCCTGCATTAAAGCTTTCATGTCTCCTGCAGTGGATATTTCTGTCGCAAATTGTTTTACTTGATGAGTTTGTCAGCCTGATGTACAGCCCTGTGGTGAGTTGGGACTTAAATATAGTATAAAGTACTTAGTGTACTGACTGAGATCAGCTGTGAAGGTATCTGAAGTTAATAGGTTTGGTGTGTAATTCAGATGACCTTACTTGCTGCCACATTTATATCTCAATCAGACTAATTCTTAATCAATATGAATGTTGGCTTCGATAAGTGTCTAGGGTAATGCAAAAGTGAGTGTGTGGAATAACCTCAATACAAAACATATACCAATAAATATTAACTTCTAAGATAAAATCAACTAACTCCAGCGGTTACGTTTTATAATGTAAAATTTTCTGTTAAACTTTATTGGTCCTGAGCCTAAATGTTCTTTTGGCCAGGACTTTAGTCATTGATAATCAGTTTGATGGAATCTTATATATTTACAAATATGTATATGCAATTATTTACAAGCAATAGACCATGTGTCCATAATGCATGAAATCAATCTTCAACTGGGTATTTTTTTTTCTCTATCTAATTACTTGTTCCTTGAAGCTGGTAAGGGATATACATCATCCCAATTGTTCTCTTTATCACTCTTATGGACTCTGTTGTACTGTTTTTAGTTTTGGAGGAAAAGTTTATTCACTTGAGGAGATTGTCCTAGAAAATATGCAGTAATGATAAGTTGCTCCAGGCCAGATATATCACTTATCTGTGCCTGGGATTCATAATGATTGCAGTCTATTTGGCCACACGCTTCAGGCCCTCTGGTCTACAATCTCTCTCTTAACAGCTGTTGTCAGAGATGACTTGATCTAGTGCTGAATATTTCTGACAGCATCAGCCAAGTACCAGCAGGAAACCCCTGTCAAAGCAAGTATGATCCTGTCTTAATATCAAACTAATTCCTCCAATTTTACCTGTAAACATGCATGTAATAAAAAGAACATGGTCAGCTCTTTCTGACAACCAAGCTTCTCCACTTTCATGTGATGGAACCAATAGTACCAGTTTTCTTTTTCATTTTTCCCTTTTGGAGACAACACCGCTGTCATTCCAGCCATACTTCACCATGCAATACGATAGGTGTAATGTTTCAGCATGATCATCATATATATATATATTGATAGTTCTCACTTTCTCAAATGGTCCATGGTATAATATATCAACAACTAGGCCATGCCCAAGCCTGCCATGGAACCATTTAGTTACAACCTTTTGTCATGGCATTTTCTTATACACAACCAATCTTTCAAATTAAAAAAGTCAATAAAATCAATCTTACCACATAGAAAGGAAATAACACAGGTTACGACGAATAAGGCACTAGAGAATGGCACATATCTAGATTTGCCCACTGTTTCAGACTGCTTTCGGTCAATATAATTTATAAACCACAGCTCAAGTCTGACATCGCTCCTGCTCTTATGAAAATCTTTTGAAACTGGTAACGAGCAGCGTACTATTTCGTTCAATTCAAATGCTTCGACCAATCGCTCAAAGCCTAACTATCTTTTGAATGAATTTTTAAAAAAAATTATCCCATTTACTACGCGTTACTATCAACAACTAGATTCGTATATATAATTTAGCCAATCACACCTCGGCTTGCTTTAAATTCTAGCCAATCTTTTACTCCGTACTATTTCAGCTTTCGTTCCTCTACGTGTTTTCAAAAACATCATGCCATTTTATCTAACAGATATGACCAGACCATGCCAGTTTCCATATGTTTTATACCAATATTTTAGTATCTAATGGACCATTGTGATAATTTATTATATATTCCAAGTCCACTAGTCTTAAGGTACCCAATTATATGATTATCATGAGAACAAATGGCCCATTTAAAATTCCTGTCTTTTATCGATCTCAGTTGTTTATTTTTAACTTCCACTGTCCGCATCCTTTTTAACTGTTCTGTCAGGATTTCAGACGGAAACCAGTATTGTGTCATGTTTCCTAATAAGCGTTTTTCAGGTTTTTAAACCTAACTCTCGTATGGGTAGTGTTTTTTATCACTGTCTATTTGAAAAAAGTTAGTGCTTCTGGCCTTACGCGCGTGATGGCATTAATTTTGTATCACGAAACGCGTGTTAGTGTTGCATGCGTTCCTGCTTTCAGCCCTCCCTCTCTCTATGCTAATTCCATCTGTCTTTTCATTACGCAGTGAAATTAATGCTAGTATTAATTTAGGTCATTAATTAGCTTGCGTATCTCAAGGTTTTCTTAGAAATGCAGTACACGTTTTATTGTAGAAAGCGTGTATTGATGCAGTAGGCTTTACTATCAACGTGAAAGCGTTACAATATGCAGACGAAGTAGAAAAAGGGGGATCTCGAGTACAGTCATTGTGACAGCACTGTTCTTTACCATTCTTCTTTCCTTTTATTGGATTTATGTGTTAGGCTTTACATTTACCTTTTAATTTATATATGTGGATTTAGAATGTTTCACGACAAGCCCCAGTCGCCTATTGTTGGATAGATAGTCTAGTATAACAAACTGTATGAAAACACAACTTCTAGTCCCTATAACAAATTACGTCAGAATTATAGATTTCTCTTGGCGCGTCGGAATAGCGGAGAACATGTGCTTGTAATTCTGTTACTGCACAAGTGAATTATCACCTATAATGTTAACTAAAGATATTATTCTCTCCTACTTTGAGTAAATAGGCATGGCGAAAGTTACAGTAGTAAAACTAAATAACAAATTAAAGTGTAGGACATGCTGCAAGAAGTGTTACATTACCACAAGGACAAAAAAGACCTAGATTAAGATCATAAATGTGCATCAGGGAAAAAGACATGCTTCCTGTACAACAAAATTAATCTTTATGGCTAGAGCAATATGTGCTGTTCTACAACCTGATTTACAATAGTTATCCACAGTTAACAAGAAAGTTCATCTATCTTGTTCTTTTTTTGTGCTTCATTTCACCTTGTCATAGGTGTTTGTTGTCACATTATAAAGCTGCTCAGTTTGTTGTAGGTCAAACTTTACTATTGTTACTGTAGTATAATGACCTCTGCAAACAACTTCACGAAGAACATTGACAACTGACACACACACATCTTTTTTTAAAAGGAAAAGATAAATTCTTACGCATGAAAGTAATCAGGCATCTCACCTAGACTCCTTATCTACGGGTTTGAGAATCCCTGACATACCAAAGGGATTGCATTTCTCCGCGGGAACGCGTCACTAGGAAATAGGTTTGCGTCACTAGAAGTAACACAACGCCCTGCCCTCTGCTTGACAAGGAGAATACCATTTCGGTTTTCATGCGTTTTAAAGTAACAATTGTTTTAAAATGTGTCTTAGAAAATATTACAATCGGCACCAATGCGTAACAGCCACTTAAGGAGATTTGAGTGACGACATTTAAGAAAAAGGCTTTTAAAAACTGATACAGGTGTTTAAAAAAAAGTATAATGCAGAAATCGGCCAGGAAGGTGGGGGCTTTGTCTGGTACTGCAGCCAGCAGTGTCTGGGTCGACTAGTCTCCCAATTGAAGATAAAAAGCGAAAATCAGTAGCCTGTTGATATTCCGTGGTCACACCAGCCAACTCCAGATCCAGTTGTGACGACAGGAAAATGTGACCGTGAGGTCACAGGAAACTGGGCTCTTACCGACCGGAGAGGAATAGGCTCCGCCAGCTATATACACGCCATAGGACACATTACAAAACGAACAGCTCATGAGTACATAACGGATCGGTGACGTCCGGTTTATCAATGGTTCAGCTATCAATTCGGCATCAGTACGGAAGCGACAAGTGTGTTACTGATGCAAATACTGATAAGATCCGAACGAAAAACAACATCACAATAGCAGCATGGAATGTACGAGTCTTACACCAAACAAGAAAATTAAAAGATTTTATCCAAGAAAAGGAAAATTATAATAGGTGGGACACAAAAATTGGTTCAAAGGCGCACGTACTCATATGGCTAATACTGTAATAAAGAATTGTACGTTATGGATTATGACTTAGATTTCGCAAGTTGTAACAAACTAGTATTTGTTAACATCACGGGAAAACACAGAACATCTAGAGGAACCGCCCAGCACTCACCCAGTTTATAACACTATACTTACAATGAGTACATTCTACGCTTAGATATGAACAGTTTAAAACTTGAACGTTCCGTAATTCAAATATCGGATGTGATCTTGACTTCCTTGAATGCTAAACGAAAACTCAGGTTGATGAAAAAAAAAAAAAAAAAGTAAACTTAAGAACAACAAGATCAGCTGTAACCTAGGACAAAAAATACAAGCAGAGAAAACAGCTTTTCAAACAATCTTAGAAAGTAAATTCTCCCTTATTGAATAGCACTGAAGGCGACATAGAAACATTAACACATTCAACAAAACGTAAATAGGTCTATAAAACCAAAGACAAAAAAAAAAAAAAAAAATGAATGCTCTCATTGTAGTAACAGCAAATATGACAAGAGCGCACCAGACAGTCAAAATGAAGACTGACAATTACACACACAACAAAAAGAAAAGAAAAAAAAGAAATAAAAAGTAACATTCCAGGTGAACTGAAAAAAACATAGTTACTGAAAACCAGTCCTCGATAAACGGATTGGATGTTGCTCTAAATGGGTCATTTCCCTGAAATTACCGCCCCATAGATTAGTATGGGTGGCGTGGCAGAAATTCCGGGAGTAAACTGGAAAATCAAATACATTGTGTTGTCGCTGGCTTTGTATTTTGTCTAATAATTCTGATCTAATGCTATATTAGCCCATCATGTACCCATAGGTCTAACGTTTCATAGGTCATCGACAATTTCTGGTTCCTTTGACTTAGAAATTATGTGCATGTGCTACTGATTTATTTAATATTTGTTTTTTTTTTGCTCATTATTTAATAATTTTTTTTAAACGTTTTGATTTACGCCAGCTTATCTTGGCTGATGCGCGCCGACATTCATACATTTATTTCTCAGAACCAAGAGATTTAGATCTCCGATTCTCGAAACCCCCCGCCCCCCCCCCCCCCCCCCCCCCCCCCCCGGCCCCCCCCCCCCCCCACCCCCCCCGCACCCCCCCCCCCCCCCCCCCCCCCCCCCCCCCCCCCCCCCCACCCTTTTTTTTCTTTCTCAGACTGCATATTACTCCTGCTTGACGATTAATATATAAAAAGAAACAGATTGAGAAGTGCATGGACTTTGATACGTTTAACAGTCCGGATTTTCACTTATTAAAATATATTATTTTTGTTTCTGTAATGTGAGATTTGAATTGGCTTAACTCTTACTTCACGTTAAAAAAAAAGAACACAACTTCTTAGCTTTATAGCTTGTTTTAAGTTGTATATAAGCTGATCTTCCAATGGCAAGAGATTATAAATCTATGATTATTGTGCGACAAGTACGAGGGGCGGTCGGAAAGTTGTGCACTTTACTAAGAAAGCGTTAAGACAGGCGGGGTTGCTGTGTATCATTGTAAAGACACAATATTGGTTTATATTTCCCACGCGTACATGGCGCGCGCGAGGTGCCGTGTGAAAGAGAAATTGGCGGGAAACTGGTTCAGTTGTGTATGAAGCGGTGCCATGGACAAAAGGAGCATCGAGCCGAAACATCCGCACAGATGTTGGACATTTGCAATGCTGACGAAGATGATTTTTTTCGTAGACTGGTTACTGTGGACGAATGTTGGGTGCATTTCTATGACCCCGATACTAAAAACGAGATCAAACAATGGAAACATTCCTGTTCATCACCATCAAAGAAGGCAAAGACGGTACCCTCTGCGGGAAAGGTCATGCTCGCCGTCTTTTGGGACTACCGCGGGGTAATACTCACCAACTACCTTCCTCGTGGCCGTACTATCAACTCCACGTACTACCAAAGGCTTCTCCAGAAGTTACAAGAAGAAATGAAGCGCAAAAGACGTGGGATGCTGTCCAGAGGCGTTCGTCTACTTCAGGACAATGCGCCGGCTCATGCAGCTCATGGCTCCATCGTCCGTTCTACAATCAGGGCATCAGGAAGGCGAAGAAGCGATGGGAGAAGTGCATTGCCTTGAGGGGTAAATACATAGAGAAGGACTAAAGTTCACACCAATTTCCAGGTACGTGCCTTGACTCCTTCATACTAAAGTGCAAAACGTTTCGACCGCCCCTCGTATACACACATCAATTACATCAGTGTGGCGAGATGGAAGTTAGATAATAACTAGTTGTGACGTGATAGAGGTTGGATATAAAATTAGTTCCCCAGAATCAGAGAAGAGAGCTGGTGAACTATAGGTAGGGATGGTACAAGACAAGTCAGATAGTTAATCACACAGTTCAGGTGATAGCTGTAGATGAGAACTGATAGGTAAATCAACTTCTTGCTAGACTTATCCTATGCTCCACGGGTATTATTTCAATATGTGAATGTAGCTCATAGTAGGCTATTCCCTACCAAGTTTCGTTATCACTAGTTTAACCACACAACAAAAATTATAACTGTAAAGTTAAGAAATTCAATAACGACAGCTATAAATTAAATCAATTCACTTTAATAATTCTGTCACGTGTTGCCTCCCTTTGCTCTGCAGTGATGGTCCAGCAATGGCCAAAACCTAGAGTATATAATGTGGGTCATCAAAGGTATCTACCTTCGCACAAGATTACTCTTGGCAGAGATACAGATAGAAGGATGATGATGCTTCTACCTTGAGGGAATGTTCACAAGATATTTCAGAAGTCAAGAACAATGCTGACTGTGTCCTAGTAATGTAAACATTTATCTGCCCGGCGCCTATTGTGAAGAGGTATTTGTCACAGGATGTATTGGGGTGACCTCTTCTCGATCTCTTCTCCACTACGGCAGTACTCATTTTCAATTGAATTGAGAACTGATTACCTGGAATTTCAGGATCCCCACATTTTTCTTTCTCTGCTAGGTAGCAGATATTTTGTATTTTCAAACATTCTTACACTCCTTTCACTTTTCTATTTTCGAGAGAGTACATTAACTTTCAACCACAGCTAAGGGGTGCAACTGTGGTTGAAAGTTAGACAATAATTGTATTGTTTCCCTTATATGTACTCTTCCGAAAATAGAAAAGTGCTCTAATGACGGTGTGCATGAACAGTTTCATTATGGAAAGAAGCCAACAACACAATTGATAAACATTACATGAACTGGAGACAGGAAGGTGTGGCGATGCAGATACGTGTGGAGATGCTGACAATCAAGATACTCTTCTGTCCAGTTTCATTCGGGAAACGGATTTAACTCATCATTTTCTTCAAAATAACCTTAAAATGTAAGTTTTTGATTGTTTCTTCAAGACAACATTTTAATTTAAAGTATTGCAGACTTATTATTATGGATCAAAATGATAAGATGGCTGCAATTAAAAACCTGTCAATTTTGACGGGTTATTGCTAGTAATTGCTTAATTCTTCATAAAAGGCGGCGGATCAGATATGTTAGCAATTGCTCTACCCAATGCAGCATTGTTCTTGACTTCTGAAATATCTTATGGACAATCCCTTGCGGTAGAAGCGTCATTATCCTTCTATCTACAACTCTGCCAAGAGTAATCTTGTGCGAAGATAGACACATTTGAAGACCCATATTAGATACTCGTGAGTTTTGGCCACTGTTGGACCACTACTGCAAAGCAGGGGAGGCAATTCCGTGACAGTATTACATACTTTAATTTAGCTCGTACAAGCCACCAACTGAATTAACAGTAAATTATTCTCATTGGCTCTATATAGATATAGATTAAAAATACTTAATCATGCATGTGCACTTCTCTCTGTAATAACTAAATCAACTTTGAATTTGTAAAACAACATATAACAAATTTAGTGATCAATTACTTTTGAACAAATGTAAATAAACAAGAGCTGGTGATTAATAAAATGTAGGTGTCTTCATAGAAAAGATGTCGGCTTTAGAAGCATAACGTTGAAAAGAAAAATAAAGTTCTTCTGTATTTGGCCTGCTAGAAATGTCACTTAGCTGCCAAAACGCTGAAGTGTTGATGCTGCTGTTTTGTCAATTCGTCTCTGTGGCAAGGGCAAGTCTCAAGATCAGTTCAAGATGTAACCTCTTCTGGTCAAGGCAGGTATATTCACCATCCGTGGAACGTAGGTTTCCAGTGTCGATCGCAAGCTTTGAGCCACAGGATAGTAGTACAACTGGTATCGTAGAGTAGTACCTCAAATGGTCTCTTCGATTCGTATCACAAACTTGATAGGAAATAAAAGAGCAAAACCTCTGCTAAGTTTTTGCTTTCCTGATATTAATCAGGCGCCTTTCCCGCTGTCCGTAAACCGATTCCTTTCTCTGAATTTTTAAATCTCCCTGAGCGTACATCATATATCTCCGGGGATATGATGAAAAATCACCATCCTTTCAGTTAGTTTAATTGAAAAACTGTGACTGGACAGCGGTATATCGAGAGAAAAGATATAATTATGATGATATCCTGGACAAATAGATGTATCAGATGATACCAGGATAGTGCCAGATAAGAGAATAGTCTTACAAGAAATACCCCATTCTCTTAAAAGTATTATGAATATATTATATTCTTAAAGTCAAGTAGCCCCAAACAAGGCTATTTACCCCCAATAGTTGGGACCTCTAGACTTCTTGCTCAGTAGAACAGTCTTGGCAACTTGATAAAGATGCCTCGAACACGCGTCAGGGGTACTATTTCTAGTTAGAATCCCTCTGTGACTTTGTGGGTAGGTCCTGCTTCCGTATTAAAGGGTAGGTTTTCCTTGCTATAGTGTTCAGAAGGAGTTCCAATAAGTGTTTTGTCCGGTCCTATAAGGCCAGAATCTTAATTCTGTTCTTTCCTAGCTTCAGTCTGAGCTGTTTCTTTGACGATTCTGGAATGCAGTGTGTTTTAGCCTCCGAATTTGCTAGGTTATATTGCAGTTTTCCTGCACACGCTTCCACCTGGCGTTTCCAATCAGAATAAATGTTTATTTGTGACTCTCATGTGATCCTATCCATGAGCAAGAATGTAGTGGGTCGGGGTTATCAGTTATTTACTTTCCCCCGCGTGTGTTAAAATGTCTTTTTAAAATTTAAACGCATGACCTCATCTCCTATTTTGAGTGTTTTTGCAAATCTGTGCTAGTTTGTAGACAAAATCATTATTTTCTCAAACATTACTAACGATAATGCTCCTACTGCCATAATCTCATGTATTAGTAGTTTCTGCACAAATTCCAACGAGAACACTGGACAACAGCCAAAATGTATCCGAGACAAAAGTAGCTATTTGTAATTAATTTGGACATGCTGATCACGAATATGAACTTAAAAATCGCGAATTAGATCTAGTTTTCAAGATCGGGGGGGGGGGGTGTCAGTAGGCTGGTGGCTTCCCCTTCCCGAAGCGAATGACCCAGTCCTTCTCTTTTCTATAGCCCTGGCGCGTGATTCCCCACGAGACGTATAGCCTTGAGCGCCAATTTGATGACGCAATATGTAGCAGTCTTTGCATCCATATTTCCTCCTTGTCGTCATTTGTGTTGTGGATTCTGTGAGTGCAGACGTGTCGTTCAAGATGCCCTGTGAATGTGTGAACAGTGCGGATTATTTTTGCTATATTTGCGGACAAATAACTTTGCTATCACAAAAGCGACCCATTACACCGATGATAAACTAGGCTTACAGTTTTTATTTTGGTTGTGAGATCGGTGACCAGGACCGGTAATGGGCCCAACACATATGTTGTCAATCCTGTGCAACGAATCTGCGCTGCTGGTTGAACCGAAAAGGACGATCGATGCGTTTTGCAGTTCCAATGGTTATGAGGGAACCGACAAACCATCTTAATGATTGTTACTTTTGCATGACTCCTCCAATTGGACATGGTATTTCTAAGAAAAAAAAAGCGGCCTGTGACCTATCCGAATATTCCCTCTGGTATGCGGCCAGTGCCTCGCGGGGAAGGACTTCCTGTTCCGGACCCACCAGAATCTTATACTCTGGATGATGAAGAAGATAATAAGGCCAGTGTGGCGTATAATGAAAAAAGAGCCTACAATAATCCGACAGTCTTTGTAATTGTGGCGCTGGCTTTGCACGCCACCTGCCAGAAGATAAATAGGATTTTGGTGCTGATGAGCGCTGCACGATAGTGATTTGTCGATATGTGTATTGCGCACATGACGTGAGCAGTTTTGGGAAAAAAAGATGGACGAGCGTGTATTGACCCTGAATGGGCGGCTTGTGTGTGTGTTCTACCCAATGGTAGAAATATGGAAAATGTTAAAAGAGAAGTGTCTTGAAACATATTAATGCTTATTAAATACAACTCCAGGTAGGAAGAGGAATGTCTATATGTACCTATGGATTATGGAAGTGGCTGAATTTACCTAATTATTAATGCCGTGTAATGATGTCTCGTCTATGTGAATAAAAAATGGAATGTCACTAAAATATCCAGCTGTTATATTGATCGTTGTGTGGAATCTTCGAGTTATAGAAGTTATCGTTACTGAACTATTGTGGCTGTCCTGAACTTTGTGGACCTATGATATATAAACCTAGACACAGTGTGAAAACGGGCAGGACTAATCAATTAAATAATATAAACCTTTAACGCCACAGATATGGGAGGCTCGTTCCGTTGAAGATGAATTAATTGTTGGAATATGTACAAGGCCGTACTGTGGAAAGTACGCAAGATATCAAGCACACGAATTTATAGAATCAATAGAAATCGCAATTTTTCGTGCGAGGTCATGCCAAGACCTTGGACTGTGGGGAAGACGTTATTACCAAACAACATATATTCTATTGAAGTCGCTGAACAGACATTTGACTGCCTACGAACAGATATGAAATTTCGACACAATATATTGTGGTCACAAGTTACTATGAAGAATAGTGTCACCTCGAGGCCATTTCACGCTGAATCGTTGTAATGAACCATTACATCAAGGTCACCTTAACGGACTTGTAAATCCTAAATTAATCTTATCAGTGGACATTTATTATACGAATAATATGAATCGTGAGAATCGTGACGGTATCCAGAACCAGTCTTTTGGGTCTTTCAAGTCTGACAAGTCTTTCAATCTGATGTCCAAGAAATCATTTCGTTTGTCTGCAATGGTCAGGAAGGATGATTTAATCTTTTACGTGCGTCATCAAACAGATTTGCTGACCACTTGGATTTCGTAATCAGGAACACGGAACGTCTTGAACAGGACACTTATACGCGTTGTGCAACTCAGACTTTACATTCTTTCCTTGACCCGTGTTATTGCATAGATTCAAAGCTACTTTGCTAGGTTGATGCTTCTTGTCTACAACGTGGATTTTAATCATATAAGTGAATATATGTTTGTAAGGTCATGGTCTCCGGTCCTAAACATGTCAGGCACATCTTGTTTTTGTGTATCTTTTATGTTTAATGTTTTCCAGTGGGCGACACTCAGTTATATCCTCGGATGAATTTAGTTGTCGTCGTTCTATAGATTTTGATTGTATTGATCTCTTTCAGGGATTCAGCATTTAGTGCTGTCGTATTTCCGCTCTGACTGAAATTAATATTTTCTTATTTGTTTAGTTGTGCTGTCAAGTAACATACTGTCGTGTATTTTTTATTTAGTTCATTATGATTATGTTCGTACCCGTAGGTCTCCTCTGGCTTTCTTTTTATAATGTACAGCAGTTCTATGTGATTGTATCTCGTCCTGTACTGTTCATTGGCGGTGGAAACGGTTGTTTTATTATATTGCATAATTTTATGACTTTTTACACGGTTGTCTTTTTCCTTAGTTGTTTCCGGCCTTGTCTTTTGTTCTTTTGTCTAATGTGATGTTATGGCATGTTTTAATTAGGTATTAATGGCAATATTTATTATTTGCAGGTAATTAAATGAGATTTTATTTGCTGACATATTTAGATGTAAGAAGATTACGGATACATTGTGAGATTGGTTGATAAGTATCATATACTTCATAGAAAAGTATATCACACATAACGAAGAAATACTGTAGATACAGTTGGTTTTTAAAAAGGTTTGAATTACCTTACGACTTAGTATAGTCATTTAGCTACAAGTGGGAGAGATATACATTTTGCTTCTATATACCATTGCTCGTTGATTCCATTATGGCTGACTTTGTAAAAGTTAAAGCAGGATTTATACAGAATGGGAAGGACTTGAATTTCTCGGGTGATGATTTGATATCTTATGTAGATAAAGAAATTGCAGAATACAAAGTAAGAGAGGAGAGAGAGAGAAGAAAAGAGAGAAAGAGAGGAGAGAGAGAAAAGAAAAGAGAGAAAGAGGGAGAGAGAAGAAAAGAGAGAAAGAGAAGAAAGAGAGAGAGAGAAGAAAAGAGAGAAAGAGAAGAAAGAAATAGAGAAGAGAGGGAACATGAGAGAAGGGAAAGAATTCGTTTAGCAGAAATTGCTGCAGAACAAGCGAAATTTGAAAGAGAAAAAACTTTTGAGTTAGAAAAATTGCGTTTACAATCTTCGTATTCTAGGGAATCATCTGGTACAGGATCGTCTAAGATCATTAATTTAAAATTACCAAATTTTTCTTCATTACATGACGATATAGGATTCTTTCTTTTGAGATTTGAATCAAGAGTTACGGCTTTAAATTTACCGAAGACCTCATGGCCGGAACATTTTGTCGGGTTACTTACTGGTGACAGTATACAAATTTTTTTTAACATTGCCGATGACAAAAGAAACGACTATGAATCCATAAAAGCAATATTTCTTCGGAAATATTGTTTAGACGAAGAAGGATATCGTCTGAAATTTAAATCTATGGGTCCTCTGGAAGGTAAGGATTTCGAAGACTTTGTGTCTTCAGTGAAGATGTGTCTAAACAGATGGATTGAACTGTCTAATATTACGAAATCTTTTGAAGGTCTTTATGATCTCGTCTTAAGAGACAAAATTTTATCTTCGGTAAATACTGAAATTATCTCATTCCTTCAAGAAAGGAAGCCCACAAATATAGGAGAAATGGAAAAAAAATTGGCTCAACAATTTTCGGTTCGCACGCAGCGTGGACCGACGGTATAGGGAAGATTATCAAAATTCCTATAGAGGTAGATATAATTTCCATCATAATCATTCGCCCTCACGGGGTAAAGAGATGCGCAACTTTAACCATAATAATAAAAAGTCATGGCAAAGAAATAATCAATACTCCAATAATAATTACACTCACAAACATCATTTTTCGGCACCCTCACGTAATGATTACAATAACAGTAATTACAATAACAAACATCATGTCTCACCACCATCTCGTGATGATTCTTCTCGCACGGACAAAAGGGGGTACTATCGGTCTGACTGTTCTGTGGATCGGAGAGGAACACATTTTTCTAGGAGTCAAAGTAGAGGAAGATCACAAGCTCACGCTTGTCAGATTAACGTTGGTAATGATAATATTTCCAATAATGAGAATAATACTCATGCCAATGCATGTAGTTTTGATCTGGAAAATAGTGGTAATTGCAAAGAATGTATGACTCTATTTCAACCTGGATCTACTCCACGTCTGAGATGTGGACATCCTCTGCCAGTTTTGTCTTTAAATGATGGGGTTGACTCACTCGTGATCCATAGAGGTTTTGTTTTTGACACACCCGTTTCTATTTTACGTGACAGTGGTGCTCCATTATTGGACTAAGGAGGGCACTAATTCCTCCTTATTGTTTCACGGGTACTTCAGTGAAGTGCGTGACTTTCGGTGGAACTATTGAATGTTATCCGCTGGCAGATGTGGAAATAGATACTCCTTTCTTTTCAGGAAGGGTTAGAGTGTGTGGTCTCGATCGACCCTGTTGTGATTTGATTATTGGTAACATAAATGGTGTTAAAGAATGTTCTAAACATGATATCCTTAAGTGGGAGAGAGATCACCCATCTGTGGCTAACGCTAGAACACAACAGGCTGCAGAAACAAGTAAACTAACTTCTTCTATGCACACACAAATCAGTGCAACTTGTCAGTACATTGATAAAAATATATCTATTTCTCACCAACAACAAGATTTTTCTTTGGGACATTTATTGCAATCAGCTAATGCAAAAAAATATGTCAATAAATATACACAAGATAACAAAAGGAAAGTCTCTTTTCGAGAGAGATATAATTTCCATCCATCCAGTGCTTCTTATCGTAAGCATGGTTTTTCTGATGGTTCATGGAGACGACAGACCAGTGACATTGATTTATCAGATCATTATATATCTATTGAGAAGAAAGAGTTATTTGATCAACCTGATCATTATAACGTATGCCATAAAAAGATAGAGAGATGTGACAGGGATGACGCACATTTGACTAACAATAATAAAGTTAATTCTTCTTTTAATGAGATAGTGCATGCTGAGCCTATTGTTGGATTGGGTACGACATACCCAAAGACTGCATGCTCTGGTAATATTCATTCTAATAATATTGAAGATCCACATGCACGTCAGTCCAACACAACACATAATGAAATGACTGAGAACAATTCTATTCAGTCCAGTGTAACCAAGAACAACTTTTGTTTCCCACTTCGCTCTTGCCGAAGTTTGTCTTGTGGTGAAAGACTACACATACCCGCACCGTGCAGATGCGACATTTACCACATCGCACAATCTGATGCGTACGTGCATATTTGCTGCACACGGCTGATGTTCTATATACGCATCATTTTCCTGTGCATAATTCTATGCGCATTTATTTTCCTCTGTCTTAATATCGATGCGCACGAAGCTACTGGTCTTCCAAATTGATCTTCGTGTTTGTATTACTGTCTAGATGTCAGATTGGTGCACGATTTTGCACCACGCGTCTGGTTTCATTCTTCCGGAAGTTGACTTTATTTGTTCAGATATATATTTTGGAAAGTCAATTTTATTATTTTTTCGGTGAGTTGGTACTTTCTTATTCATTCTTTTCATTTCAACCTTTAGATTGGTGTGGTCTTTGCAATTGTTGTTATTTCTTTCACACGTCGTGGTATTTGCATGGTTGTATCTGTCTATTACAATTGCAGTAGTAAGTACTGATAAGCAAGTATGAAGCTTGCTGTGGCTTGTACCTTCTATCTTAGGTGTATAGTTCTCTTCTTTGACTTATATCATATATTCTCTAAGATATGCCTGACAAAATAGATAGAACGGAACGATAATATGACCATGCTTTACAAAACATAATATCACAAAATTGTATATTACGATTACAAATCCAATACTAAGACTACCAGACCTACGACGGCCTTTTCTCATTGCAGACTCCATTAATAAATACGTTGGTCTATGTATGGCACTTTGATGGCGAATACCATCCGATTTTTACTGGACAGAACATTATCTGATGCTGAGTCCAGGTACTCTTTGGTTGGGAGGAGAGTTGTCTAACAGTGGTATGGACTTTAAATAGTTGACATAAATTCCGGGTATGTACTTATTACACTTTACATACAGACCAACAATCACTCACATATTTACATACTTTTACGACCAATGCACGTCTCACCCGATGGTTTTTACAAATTCAAGGAGACGTTCTCCCGATAGCGGGAAGGACAATGCCAACGCTTTATCTAGGATAATTTATGGACTCACATTTGTTTTATATTTAAAGTGGACCAACTGAGATAGTGCATAGTGTTTCGTCACAATAGGTACTGTAGGAAGTGTAGTTCACATAACCACGGTGTTTAATGTGGACAGTTGGATCACTATGCAAACACAGACCAGATTGTTTAACTGTGATGATCACACTTATTAGACAATAATTACTTATTTATTCATATTGTTATTACTGACATTATTTTTTTCCTTTAAATCTAGATAAATACCATTTAATTGTATGATTGGTAATAATAAGTGATGATCTTAATGATTTAATCTTGCTCCATATTATATTTGCCTGTCTGAAAACTATGTTTTCAGTTGTTCGAGGGGGGGGGGGGGTAATGTGGCGCTGGCTTTGCACGCCACCTGCCAGAAGATAAATAGGATGTTGGTGCTGATGAGCGCTGCACGATAGTGATTTGTCGATATGTGCATTGCGCACATGACGTGAGCAGTTTTGGGAAAAAAAGATGGACGAGCGTGTATTGACCCTGAATGGGCGGCTTGTGTGTGTGTTCTACCCAATGGTAGAAATATGGAAAATGTTAAAAGAGAAGTGTCTTGAAACATATTAATGCTTATTAAATACAACTCCAGGTAGGAAGAGGAATGTCTATATGTACCTATGGATTATGGAAGTGGCTGAATTTACCTAATTATTAATGCCGTGTAATGATGTCTCGTCTATGTGAATAAATAATGGAATGTCACTAAAATATTCAGCTGTTATATTGATCGTTGTGTGGAATCTTCGAGTTATAGAAGTTATCGTTACTGAACTATTGTGGCTGTCCTGAACTTTGTGGACCTATGATATATAAACCTAGACACAGTGTGAAAACGAGCAGGACTAATCAATTAAATAATATAAACCTTTAACGCCACAGTAATCTCGTAGCGTTCTATGATTTGCTAGCTAAAACCATGCATTTACTGCCTGTGTTTACTTACACAGAATGGGAGAAGATCGGATACCACGACAAGCATGGGAAACAAAGAGCCAAGGATCCAGACCCCGAGGACGACCCAGAGTCCGCTGGGAGGACAACATTAGACAATCTTTGAAGGACCGAGGACTAGAATGGAACCAGGCCAGGAGGAAGACAGCCGATAGGATAGTCTGGCGCTCTCTCTTCCAAACCTCTACACCTCACGGTAGAAGGGGAACGACTAAGTAAGTAAGTTTACTTACACAAGCGTACTTTTTCGTCCCGCCTCTTTTCTTTGACCATAAGCAAACGAAGTGTTTACAAACTTTCGTGACCTGCCCGTCATAACAGGTAACGAATCAGGTTTCATTACCTCGTCTTCTCACGCGAGCTTATCTGTCAATCATGCGATACCTGAGAGACCACACATGAAAAACACAGAATCTTTTGAAGTCTACGAAGGGAAATCTAAAACTCCCGAGTTAACGCTTTGATGTCGAGTTGCGGGCAAAATCTTAGAGAACCCCGTTACACGTAATAAGTCTTTTGATGCCGGTCGAAAGCGCTCGCAGGAAGACCGGCCGTAAGCCTTTATCTTGTAACTCTGTTTCTGATTCTCGTTACACATAGTAACGTGAAAAGTAACATCATCGATAGATCAGAGAAATATAATGATATATAAACTGTGTTTTCTTAAACCTGCTGTCGCATTATGCGATTGGGATTCGATATCTAGGTAATCAAAACAAAGTGAACACCGTCGAAACATGTGTAATGCTGATAGCTTGACCAATGAAACGAGAGCTTGCTACACGGAGTGTCCGAGATCGTCTAGGCATAACAACAGGGGAGGAGAGAATCGTAGAAACTTGGATGTGTTTCCATTAACAGTAGAGAGGAAACCAGGATTTCTTCTGATAACGCTAGTCTAGTTATATAGTACAGAATTGGAGCTTTCTTCTGACACCTGTATCATCGTTGTGTGAGCAGTATAAGCGGAGAAAAATTAGAGTTGAAGACAGTAAAACAGTGTGCAGTGTTTCACTGTTTCGGCTGCCTTGAAAAGAGATACAAGGGTCAGAAATCAGAGAAAGTTAGCTATAACGATAGATCCGAACCGTCTGAGTTGAACTAGCTTTAGATGAAGCAAATCGGTTGGATATTAACTGAGAAAGGCCTAGTGGAAGTTTTAGAACTAACACAGTTTGTCTAGGAACGACAGATTCTTGAAGTGTTGGAAGGAACGAGGGATGAAACATAATAGCCAATCAGCGCGGAGTTCACGGATTCACGCAAGATGACCGGCAAATGGAATAAATACGGGCGTAGTTGGAAGTGGGAGGACACACACGAAATGAGAGAACGCAGAGGACAAAAGGAGAGAGCTAGTAACGTATTCCTTCACCATTGGGTATTTGAGATGGCCTGCCTTTGCCAGAAGTAGTCCTGTTAGTGTGTTTCCGAGAAGACCAGAGGGTGAGTAGGGCTACTGTACCTATTTGGTAAATGCATAATAAATTTAAATATGTCACTTCATTGAACAATCATGCAATGGAGTGATCCTGAACTGATTTCTTAACTATCCTTGTCATGTTTTAATGTGTTTATATGCATGTATCCTGCTCTATGATTATACTATCAGGTTATATAATTGCTTATAACATCAACATAGAACTATGTAACGATGGGCAACAGTACTGTAGCCATTGTTATGAAAGTAATAATCTGACTGACAGCCAATGGTTCTCAAGGCTGAGACCAGGAACACACTCATATAGATTTAATGCTCAAGTAGCAAAAAATGTAAATCAGTGGTTCTTAAGCCTTGGCCGCAAATACACCCCTACAGGTTTACGGCAGCATGGGAGACTATATCCCAGTGGTTCTCAACCCATTGGTACCAATGACCCCAAATTGATTTGACTGCTCTATAGGCACAAGGTAGGCCAGGGGTTCTCAAACTTTTGATGATCATAAGCAAGATATGTCAAAATCATTCTGTTTGGATGGAAAGATAGCAGATGGAAGAAAGGACTAGGTAACCTAATTTGATGTAAATGAATGATGTAATATAATGTACATTTTAATCATATCATTTGAATTTGTGTTTGCAAGTAGACATCTGTACTACTAACCATGTAACCAGAAACACTGGTGCGCATTTATACACATGCATTACTGATGACACTGAACAACCATACATTAGTCTAAGGGAACTCTTGGAAAGAGGCTACCCACAGGCTTTATAGTGTTTCAGGTTTCGGTCATACATATAGGACGTAAGCCAGAAGTGAGAACCCAAGTGTTATCCTGCATAGCGACACGGAGCACTAAAGCTGGTCTACCTGGTTGTGCTGGTATCCCTAATACATGGGAAGATCAGCCGAGTCTATATAGTCGTGTGGAGCCCACCAACATTGTCAACCATCATTTAAGGAGCACTCAGTTAAGTGCAGAAACAGAAGAACATTAGATCAATTTATGTGTGAAGAGTCAAGTCATATGAAGAAAAAGACTGGTTAACGTTTTGTCAGAAAAGTAGAGACACTGTAATTCAATTAAAGTAAACACTATAATATCACTGTGATTTCTCTGGATATTGTGTAAATAGAAAATTCCTATCCATATAACATCTCCATCAATTCAAAGAACAGAAGAAAAGAGAATCATTATAAATAAATTGATTTTAATTGTAACTTGGATTTTGTTAATTTCATAAAGTTACCATTGAGTTCAATTTGAATTTCATTGTTATTTAAAGCATAAAATAGTTATTACGAGAAGACGCTCTAGGCTCTTGATCTTCTTATTACCACCGGACCAGGGGTCTTTACTGTCTGACTATCATTTGTGCTATCATACACCAGTACTCATTTCTGAGACTGGGATATATCGTGGAGTTCATTATTCTTTATTGAACTATCATCGACTGTCATCAAGACAAGAACAACTATACATACCATCTCGTTACACCTTCTATCAGTTGTCACTCAGAATTTATGGATAGTCTAAGCACGCAGTTCTAGAACCATTATTGTGGAAAAATATGTTATTAGCATTCGTGGGGATTTTTCAATCTGATTTTCTGGTAATAGAAATTAGCGCTTACGTGTTTAAAAGTGTTAGCTTTTACCAATTAAAAGTGTTAGCTTTTACCATTATAATTCACTTATATTTTCTAGCTGTTAACACTAGTGAAATAAAATAACGCGTAGCTATTTCATACCAGATGTCCAGTTATAATGTTATTTTTCACCACCCGCTTTCTCACACAATAAGAGACGGTTTTAGATGACTGGTTTATATGCTAGGCGCGACTGATAGTGACAGAAAAGAATTAACGCGTTATTTCATTGTGCGTAATTATTATAAATGCCTATTATTTAATATCATACGACTAAAATATCAGACGCCGACCAAATTAATAGCTACTTAACGACCGGCGATAGTTTGTGATAATTGACATTGTGCGCTGATCGTTAACCTCGAGTAGGGGGGGGGGGTGGGGAGGGGAGTCGCATAACTCCATTCAACCTATACTCGCTAAGCGACGTGCGATAAAGTAGGCTAAAGAAAACACCTGTGCCGTTTAACTTTAATCAGGACTGACGGAGTGGATAAGAGATCCCCTTGTCTTCTTCTGTGTGCACATATAAAGCTATATAGAATAGTAGCATTTTTCCATAAATGACTTCTTATATTCTTAGTGGGACCCAAAGATGCAGCAATAGAGAATGCAGTCAGCGACCCATAGCTTGACTGCTTGCATCAGGGTCAGCGAACCAGAGCTGACCAAGACCCTACTCCACCTCCACGTGGTGGTCCTGGAAACAGGCTGCATCACTGCAGTCTGGCTGAGAGAGTAGGGATCGCAGAGGGAAGGCAAACCCGGTCCCCAAAAATGCCGTGCTGAAGTCGGATGTGTCGACGGAAAGGTGCAGATATCACAGCTCCGGCGTAAACAGACATAACGCAACCAACGTCCTTTTCAGGACGAACGAGGAGGAAGAAGAAGAATATTCCTAGCAGACCTGATCAAGAGCGTACAGCGGTTTTTTTACTGATTGGTTAATGTTATCTCTTTGTCTTGGCTTGTGCGTCACCAATTTCATTTGTGATCGAGTATTAGCCAAGGATACATGAGAAACATTTTAACTTATAAGTTTAAGTGCACTTACCAAACCCAGATATTTTTTCCAATTTTTACCAGCCCACTGGGGTGTACAAAATAACACTATTGTTCCCGACTTCTGACAGTCGTATTCAAGTGGATTATCCAGATTTTACGCTGTGCAGAATCAGAGCTCTAGCATAGAGTTGTCCGATAAGATTATCATCATCATCATTGGTAACATTTTTTTAGCAACAGATGTTTCCCAATACTGGAAGTATTTTTCTCTTTTAACTGTGAACCCCAAGAGCACGATCCAACATCAACTATTGGTGGTGACATTTTGTTCATCCAGGAAAACAAAACACCAGATTCGGCGTTCACCTCACTAGTCTTTATTTGTTAGAGGATGGACTGGGGTCAATTTGGGAAGTGAACCTGACATTTTATATATTCAGGAACAATTGTATTTCCAAGGGATATCACCAAGAGTAGGTGTCGTACATTTTTAGATAGGTTAGAGATATATTTGGTCCCGTTTGAGTAGAGCAGAAGGTGGGGGTATATGAGAAAGAAAGGTGTTAGAATAGATTCCACGAGTGAATAGATTAAGGTGAAGATCTGTCTCTGGAATGAGTGGTTTCTCTAGTCCAGCCTATCTATACGACTATCTTTAGTATTAGACGATCTGTCAAACCTCCCTATAAGTAAAATTATACGTTTACTACTCACACACACCCAATTATGTGACAACAAGACACACAAACGTGAAAAATATGGTAAATGGATATGGGTCTGACCAACACACTAAATTAAGTTTTGTTTAGTTTATTATCACTTAAACTTTACAACATCAAACATAAGAAAATCAATAAAATCATGTTTACAGACATAGGAAAATAACCCAATAAGTGCCCTCCCCCCTTGTTGAGAAAAGATCCCAAAAGAAGTTAATAACCCAAAAGGTCAAAGATTAACACTAGGGTATAGAATAGACAGTAAAGAAAAGAACAAGGTTCCTACTTAAGCTATCCAGTAAAATATAACAGTATTTGCAAAGAAATTAAAGGATGGTACAGTTTCCGTAACTGGAAAATATTCACTCTCACTCTGTCATTCGTGGCCACATCAATCACGCCTTACCTAAACTTGGTGTAACAATCTCTTGAACGTAAACATCCATGCACATGTATCATGATCCAGTAGTTCTATCCTCCGAACTGAACCCCAGTTCCCCCCACTAATAATTAATTTTTATAAGGGGGACGCTCAATTTGGTGGTTGAGTTCCGGGATATATATGTATTGTCACCTCGAATGGTTCATGTAGAAAAAAAGAAAAGAAAGCGATCTTGTGTTCACAGTAGACAGCAGTCAGTACTTCCAATAGCTAAAGAAAACTCTGGTTTCTAAAACTGTTAATTAAGATGATGATGATAAATCCTATCGGCTCGCTCTGGGGTGAGTGCCGATTATAAAACAGCGAATTCTCCTGGATAATATCCACTTGGGAAAACGACTGTCAGAAGTCGGGAAGAATGTTACGTATATTGCCACAGCGGGCTGACAAAATTGAATGAAACAATCTGTGTATTTGTAAGTCCATTTAACTCAAATTTACAGTTAAAATGTTAGTTTGTCGCCTGGCAATTCCTGTTCACACCTGTACTGGGGACGAACGCCAAGGAAAACGACAACTATTACTCCTTCAGTAACTGAGAAAAGGACCACAATAGAAAAAACCGCTGGCCGCTGGTTTTGATCAAACACGATATTTGGAAGAAAACAAAACATTTAACCGAAATGACAATATCCTATGCTATCAAGCGTAAGGTATGATCTCTTATCCTCTCCGTCACCTAATTAAATTAAAAGGCACACGGTGTCTTAGCCTATCTTATCACGCTTCGCTTAGTGAGTACAGGTTGGGTTTTAGGTATGCAGACTTTCCCCCTCCGACCCGGTAAATAATCAGCGCACAATGTCAGTTATAATTTAATTATGACTACGCGCCCTTAGCAAATATCGCCTGTCATTACTAGCTAGTTGATTGTCGGCGTCTATCGTTTTGACACATGATATTAACACTAGTCATTTAAAAATTTACACACAATGGAATATAATGCGCATTCTACTCTGTCACTTCATCCGTCACTCATAGCATTATACTTAGTCAGCTAACCCGTATCTTCTGGGTGTAAAAAAAATGGTTGATGAATTTTACGTACATTACTGAACCACTGGTAAGAAAATATCTTCGCGTTTGTCATTTCGCTAGTCTTAACGCTAGGGAATCGCAGTGAACAAAAATGGTAAAACTTTAACACATTTAACACTTAAGCACAACTTATATTATTACCAGAAAACAGAATAATCCACACGAAGGCTATTAACGCACAATTTCACATTGGTTCTAGCGTACGCGTTTAGATTATCCAAAATTTCATGAGAGACTTGATAACTGACTTGGAGAGAACGCAGTATATATACAGATTTAGGGTAATTATCTCTAAAGGATGTGACAATTCACACCTTCGGCATAGCAGGGGAAATCAACGAGCTTCGTTTCAGAGATAAAGGATTTTCCTGTTCGCTCTACTCGCGATGCCGAACGACATCAAAAGACATGGGCCGTGCGAACTGTCCCCTTTAGATTCCCGTCCGTGTCCGCAGATCAAAGCTTTTGCACGGACAACAAAGGTGGTCGGGAAGTATTATTATCGCCCTTGTATTTGCTACTGAGGATCTGGTCTTTTCCCCACGTGCTTTCTGTCACTATCCGATGATTGACAGATCAGCTCGCGTGAGAACTCAGGTAAACAAACCAGGTTCGCTCCCCTTGTTGACTGCCGGGTGCGAAAGTTTGTAAACACTCATTAGCGCATGTAAGACAGGAAAAATAGGCGTGGCTTCAAAAGTGAGTCAACAGACAGCGAATTGCGTGGTTTTGCCTTCGCAAAACATAAACACTAACTGAGGAAGCAAAGGTGGTCGGATTTCTGTGGCTATATTTACATTATACGTCATAGTAGGTAAGAGTAATTGAGTGGCCACAGTATGAAAGAGTGCACTTTAAACATTGGAGGTGGTCCGGATGTTTGCTGTGGCTTTATTTACCATCTATAATCGTCATAGTAGTGCGTTACTGTTTACCAACATTGGATTTGCTTAAACTTGTTTACTTTACTGGGTAGCACATAATAGGAACTTGTTACTGTTACGGTATTTTATTGAAGTCGTCTGCTATGGTTGGCAGTGTGCTACTTCTAGGGTCACAGCGTTTAATATAATTTGATGTTAAGAATTCACGGACTACTGAACGCTATATACACGATCGATTTATGACGTGTTAGTGTTGATAGGTCACGCATCGTGACTTAGATACGAGACCCTTTTTACGTTGACCGTCAAGCTGTGAAGACGCGTCCTATATCCGTCCAGTGTTGGGCATTGTATTGCCACATATCTGTATAATTACTTCGAAGTAGGGACTCAGGGTCAGTCCAAAGTTATATGAATCAAATAATATAAATAGGTTAGTACATAACCAATTTCAAGGAAAGATTATTTACAGTCCATAATATTATATTCATCAGACTCATACGCTCATTGTCGGCCATTGGAATCCCCAACCGCGCGTGCACATAGCTATGCTGTTCTGGCTATATTAATTCATTTTACTGGACACGGACTGAGAATATTATATGGATTCAAATGTACTCAATTATAGATGTATGCTAATAATGAATAATACTTGTGATGTCTTCATCCGTTGTTTCGTCAATAAACATTGGACTCAATCAAGGACTTACCCACGTTACTTCGATTACGGTTGGTTGCTTCAACTTGCATTGTTGATTGTTGTTTGACCTGATGAACTCTTTTTCATAAGAAATTTATACTAATGATAATGAGTTTCGTACGGAACCAATGTTTTCTTGGACACTCATTAATCAACGAAAACCTTTGTGTTGACCTCAACTGAGATAATGATAAACAAGCAAATCATACATATTCAACTAATAATAAGAGAATGAAAGACCCAACAATCGAACCCCACAACAGTTACCCTACTGTCTGCTCTGTAACATAGTGCTGACCTTCGACCTTTGGGTTATTTAACTTTTGGGTTCTTTTCTCCATAGGGGGAGTGCGCATTTATTCTGCTATTTCATATGTATGTAAATCTGATTTTATTTGATCTTTCTTTAGATATTGGTGTTGTCAAGTTTAAATGATAATAAACAACAAAGAAACTTACCTTTCTGTGTTGGTCAGACCGAACCCAATTAACCGTAGTTTTTCACGTTTGTGTGTCTTGTTGTCACATATCTGTGTGTGTGTGTAGTTAAACTTATATTTATATGTATGAGGAGGGCAAGGTTGTCTTGTACTAAATTATAGTCGTATAGATAGACTGGAATAGAGAAACTTACTCATTCCAGAGACATATCTTTTTCTTTAAGCTATCACCCGTGTAATCTATTTCTCACACCTTTCTCACGTACTTATCACCATCCACTCTACTCAGACGGGCCAAAAATAACTCACAACGTATCTGTACGACAGCCAGTATACATATGTCACCTGTGATAGCATCTACATCAAGAGATCCTGATTTTGTGCCTATTGAAGAGTCTGCACAGCCACATAAAATTACCCAGAGTGAATTGAATGATCTAGTGAGAGATCTGGAATTGCCAAAAAGTAAAGCAGAGCTGTTGGGGTCCAAACTGCAGCAATGGAATCTTCTAGAAGAGAATGTGCATGTGTCTGTGTTTCGTGCTCGGCAAAAAGATCCTTCCATATTTCAAAATGACAGATAACCTCATTGCTTGCGTTGATATAGTGGGTCTGATGGCAGCACTACACAACAACTACAAAGACGACGATTGGAGGCTGCTCATTGATTCGTCCAAGTTGAGCTTAAAAGCTGTGCTGCTCCATAATGGTAACGTTTTACCATCTGTTCCACTCGGGTATGCAGCCCACATGAAAGAAACGTACAACAACATGAAACAACTGTTACACACCATCAACTATGACAAGTATAAGTGGCAGATTTGTGGTGACCTGAAGGTCATTGCCATCTTGATGAGGCTACAGCAGGGTTACACACAGTTTTGCTGTTTCCTCTGTCTGTAGGACAGCCGTGCCAGGACTACCCACTACAAGAAAAAGGATTGGCCCCAACGACAATCACT
Organism: Oreohelix idahoensis; assembly: GCA_024509875.1. Lineage (NCBI taxonomy): Eukaryota > Metazoa > Mollusca > Gastropoda > Stylommatophora > Oreohelicidae > Oreohelix > Oreohelix idahoensis. Next base: position 51,813 of record JAMPIV010014047.1, on the reverse strand, counting down.
TGAACCGGGGAAAAATAATGTACTTAACGAACCACTTGTAGAATCCCACAAGATCTTGCTCCCTCCTCTCCACATCAAACTTGGACTAATGAAGAATTTATTAAAGGCCATGGATCGACATGGGGCAGGATTTTTATACCTTCGTGATAAATTTCCAAGACTTAGTGAGGCCAAAATCAAGGAAGGTGTTATTTGTCGGTCCACAGATACGTCAGCTCTTCCGAGATCAGCGTTTTGATGATTTCCTCACAGGTGATGAAAAGTTAGCTTGGAATGCTTTCCAGCAAGTGGCCACAAACTTTCTAGGAAACAATAAGGCTGACAATTACCAGGAGCTTGTAGAAACCCTATTGCAGCGCTACGAGAGATTAGGGTGCAACATGTCTTTGAAATTACACTTTTTACACTCTCATCTGGATTTCTTCCCTGCTAACTGCGGTGCTGTCAGTGACGAGCATGGGGAACGATTTCATCAGGACATTACTACCCTCGAAAAAAGGTACCAAGGGAAATGGAATGCAGCAATGCTAGCAGACTATTGCTGGACCCTTGTGAGAGATGCTGCTGAAACTCATTACAAGCGACCGGCAAAAAGGCGTCGCTGTGAATAATTTCCGCTGTGGTGATTTACATTGATACACCGATCAAATAGTAATAATACCATTTGTTTATAACGATAAAATAATGTAGAAATAAAAATAGTGGAGTTGTGACGCTTCTTCTTCGCCCACGCCACCATCGTGTTGATTTTAGCAGACAGTATTGTAGAGTAAATGGTACTATCGTTTCTAATGTCCTTGAAAAACTATTTATAACATTTTGAGACGAAAGGCTTATTCGTCTAGAAGGAGTGAGAGAGGAGCGACAGAAAAATGATACCATTGTCACGCATTGGTTTGAAACACAAATTGGCAGCGAACGCGTCGGGTATTGACAACGTAGGGTAAAATTAAATAGAACATGTTTGAAACAAATCAAGACGTAACCCTTTTTCCGCATAACATGTTTGAAGCAAAAATCTAGATAAGGCCAATATTTGTTCGTTCTATAGTCACACAGTGGAAATGTATACACACACAGACAACGCATTGCCTGCCAAGTAGTACATTTTATGACGTAACGGACTAGTGGTTTCAGTTTGAACAACGGGAGAGAGGGGGAAAGATGGAGTATTTATAGAAAAGTAGAAATTTACGAATATTATGGAAAATATATGGAATTCTTTATTACAAGGACCATGGCCATAAAATTTAGTTAGTTTAATAGCATATCTTCTGAACAATAATATGTTTTAATATACAAAATCCTCCATGTAATAATCAAGATATTGACATAATACTAGATATTCACGAACGCACTGACCCTCATGTTTGCATTCACTACTCATAACATTTTGGGGACGCGGTTTTGATAAAGAGGCATGAGAGGGGAAAGTGAAATTTGATTGGTTAGTAATAGGAGGATAGGAGAGATATTATTTGGTGGTCCAAACTAAGTATATTTGTAGAGTGATATCCAAGACAGAATTACTAACAGACTGTGAAACACGCAGTTTGTTTGGAGTTTGGTTTTTTTTTTAAATTTCAATTCGAAACGGGGGAACGCTGGATTTCATTGGCCAGCCTCTTTTATAATATCCCAAACTTCCAAGGCTTGTCGCCATTTTTATAGAATCATTTCCAGACTCAGGACGTTGAGAATAGAAGTGTGACTTTGTTGTTAAAACTAAAACTAAATAAATAAATAGTCACAGTCTAGCCAGCGGCAGAACTGAATGTGTGCCAGTCATCGACCTGTGGTTTTATTTCATTGAATTGTGGTAAGGGGAATTGAATTATTATTATTATGTATTATTTGAAAAGGCAAAAGTTTGATACTGCCAATTGGGAAAGTGTATGACATGCCTAAAGAGACAGTTTGGGTATTCTCATTTGAATTATGTTTGAATATTGCATTGTTGTAATGAATAAGTATCGTAAGACCAAGATAGAATAGCAAGCCTCAGTGTTCGAGGAACACTTATTAACATGCCTAGAGCGTTTATATATATAAATAAATAAATAAATAAATAAATAAATAAATAAATAAATAAATAAATATATATATATATATATATATATATATATATATATATATATATATATATATATATATATATATATATATATATATATATATATATATATATGTATATATATATATATATATATATATATGAAAAATCATATAGAAGGAGATGTACATACTCCTATTAAATTGTGTTGAAGAGAACTATGGAAAAATGACAGTGGCGTATCTGCCATATGGACCTGAGGTGTGGTCATAGTAGGATGTGAGTTCATATAATTTAGGGGCTGGTGCACTTTGTTTGCACACGAGGCTGACCCCAAAATCATACCATGTAGAGAGTAAGTGAAATATACACCAGATATGAAAAGGCCAGGGTGTCTTTTATGTTGCAGGGTTTTATTTCCTGTTACCAGCTGGTGACAGGAAACCTGAAGTACTATAAGAAGACAGTAACGTCTCCAGTACAGCGTATTCTGTATATTAATATCAAGTGAATCTCTGAGAGCAGCAGTTCTTTGCAGAGACATACCATCGAGTTGAATCTTCACGTGGGAAATTAAAGGTGATGTACCACAGTCTGGGCACTCTGACAATTTATAGGGAGTAAAATTGATTCCTTACCAATTAAATATAACTCTCAGGGGGATGATGACAACCACAGCTCCTCCAATAACTCCATTTCCCATCGCCAGGAAAGCTGTAAAAACTCGCTATGTGGAAGGAGTAATCAAAGCAGCAGTGATAAACGAACCAATCTACCCTCTGATATTGGGGTGTAGATATGTCTTCTTGGGAAATCCCAAGAGACCTTTGATCATGGCAACAGTGCAGACCAGATCACAGTCAAAGAAGGAGGAGGATGAACCTATAAATACTCATCCAGAGGAGATGAGGAAGGCACAGGCGGAGGACAGATCACTCAAGCCGTGTTTTAAAAAGTTGCCTTAATGCCATACACCTCCAACTAAAGGAGACTACTATATGAAGAATAAACTGATCTATAGGAAGGCTGGAACTGGGTCAAATGGTCACGGACAGCTGGTTCTTCCCACTTCATATAGGGAGAAAGTGATGGAACTAGTGCATGCGATTTCCTTCAGTGGTCATATGGGGATCAGCGCAACAGGACAGCGTATAGCTTGTCATTATTTCTGGCCAGGGATAACGGAAGATATAAAAAGATATGTAAAATCCTGTCCAGAATGCCAACGGGTAGCTCCAAAACATTGGACTGCTCCAGCAACTCTTGGGGAAATGCCCATAGTGGGAACACCTTTTGAGAGAGTTGCAGTGGATATTGTGGGACCTCTCACTCGGACCAAGAGGAGGAATAGTTACATCCTCACTCTGGTGGACACTTGTTCTATGTGGGGAGAGGCGGTAGCCCTGTCGTCAATCGATTAGAAGCATGTCGCAGAGGCATTACTTACAATATTCACAAGGTTAGGATTCCCACATCAAATCTTGACTGATAACGGCTCACAGTTCAAGGGGAAACTAACGGAAGAAGTTTTCAGGATCTTCCAGGCCAAGCACTTTCATTGTAGTCCGTATCACCCCCAGGGGAACGGCCAGTTAGAGAGGTTCAATGGGACTCTCATTTCTATCCTGAGAAAGCTGGCACATGAAAAACCCGACACGTGGGACCAATTTTTGCCCGCTGCGTTGTTTGCGTACCGGGAAGTTCCACATAATTTGACCGGAATGGCACCGGCAACCCTATTATTCGGGAGGCCAATAAAAGGTCCACTGGAAGCCTTGTTCAGGACGTGGACAGATGAGAAGGCAGAAGAGACTATTACCTAATCATATCAATACGTGAACGAGCTGACCACTCGTCTTAAAACTGGCTGGAAACTTGCTAATGATAATTTGAGACAAGCCAGAAAAAAACATGCTGCATATTATAATAAGAAAGCGAAGGATATGGAACTAGCTGTGGGAGAAAAGGTGCTTCTTCTACTATCCGGCAGCAGTAACAAATTGCAAATTGGATGGCAAGGTCCATATACAGTTCTAGAGAAGGTGTCTAGAACTAAATATAAGATAGATAAGAAGGGGAAAGAGAAAATCTATCATGTGAACCTTCTAAAGAAATATCTGGACAGGCAAATCCAGGAAGGAACACACTTAATGACCTTGTCTGTCGCAACGGGGATGAAAAATGAACCACTCACCTCTCATGAATACCCCCTAAACCCCTGTGAGACAGCTGCACAGGTAAAAGTCAGTAAACATTTGACGAAAAATCAGAGGGAGCGGGTTCAAAAGGTTCTGGATGATCATACAGATGTGTTAACGGACAAACCGGGGCACACCAATTTGTTGGAATATGATATGAAGTTAACAGACCCAACACCAATCTATATGCGAGCCTATTCTATTCCTTTCGCTAAGGTGAAAGCTTTGAAAGAGGAGATCGATTACCTGTTGAAAGAAAGGATTATTTCTCACAGTGAATCTCCATATAGCTCTAGTGTGGTTTTGTTGCGGAAACCATCTGGGGAACATAGACTGTGCATAGATTACAGGAAACTGAATGCTGTCACAGAAGGTCAGGTGGATCCATTACCTGATACAAATCAGCTGTTTGCCAGGCTGAACAAGGCCAAATATTTTTCTAAGGTTGATCTTAGCAAAGGCTATTATCAAATCCCAGTGAAGCCTGAGGTTCGACCTTATTTAGCCTTTAGCACCTCGGAAGGACATTATGAGTTCAACATGTTGCCGTTTGGGTTGAAAAATGCTCCGAGTGTGTTTTCTAGGATGATGCGAAAATTGTTGGATCCACTGAATAATCCATGCATCACTAATTTTATGGATGATATCCTCATCGCTACTGAAACGTTTGAGGAACACGTTAACTCTTTGACTATCTTGTTTGATAAACTCAGAGAGGCTAACTTGACTGCTAGACCAACAAAATGTTGTATTGGATGTAAGGAGTTGGAATTCTTGGGACATACTGTATATCAGGGTAGCATCCCAAGAACCTTGAGAAACTGCAGAGAGCACCGAGACCACAGACAAAGAAAGATGTGTGATCTTTTGTGTCGTTGTGTGGATTTTATCAAAAATACATAAAGAATTTTAACTCTATATGTGCTCCTCTGACAGACTTAACTCGCAAGGGCCAACCTGATAGAATTATTTGGTCAGCACAGTGTGAATTGGCATATCAAGAGTTAAAGAAAAAACTCACTAGCAAGCCTATTTTAAAATTGCCTGATTTGACTCAGGAATTCGTGGTAAGAACGGACGCCAGCAATGTGGGCTTGGGGGCCACTTTGTTACAAAGGTCCTCGTCACCAAATGGGGAAATAAACCCATTCGCTTATGCCAGCCGCAAGTTGAATAAAGCGGAACAAAACTATTCAACAAGCGAAAAAGAATGTTTAGCTTTGATCTGGGCTATAGAAAAGTTCCAAATGGTAGACCATTTGTGGTTCAAACAGATCATCAGCCCCTCGTATTTTTGTCACAGGCCAAGCATGAAAATGCTCCGCTACTACGATGGTCGCTGCTCATACAGCCTTATTCATTCACTATCGAATACATTCCCGGGTCGCAAAATGTTGGTGCAGATTTTTTGAGTAGGCACCCGTTTGACGAAAATCAGAGTATTCACAAGGCCTAAGGAGCAAATTTGATCTATGCGTATCACTGTTCTTGAACTTGCATCAAAAGCATGTTCTTAAGTGGGGAGATGTGTGGTGATTTACATTGATACACCGATCAAATAGTAATAATACCATTTGTTTATAACGATAAAATAATGTAGAAATAAAAATAGTGGAGTTGTGACGCTTCTTCTTCGCCCACGCCACCATCGTGTTGATTTTAGCAGACAGTATTGTAGAGTAAATGGTGCTATCGTTTCTAATGTCCTTGAAAAACTATTTATAACATTTTGAGACGAAAGGCTTATTCGTCTAGAAGGAGTGAGAGAGGAGCGACAGAAAAATGATACCATTGTCACGCGTTGGTTTGAAACACAAATTGGCAGCGAACGCGTCGGGTATTGACAACGTAGGGTAAAATTAAATAGAACATGTTTGAAACAAATCAAGACGTAACCCTTTTTCCGCATAACATGTTTGAAGCAAAAATCTAGATAAGGCCAATATTTGTTCGTTCTATAGTCACACAGTGGAAATGTATACACACACAGACAGCGCATTGCCTGCCAAGTAGTACATTTTATGACGTAACGGACTAGTGGTTTCAGTTTGAACAACGGGAGAGAGGGGGAAAGATGGAGTATTTATAGAAAAGTAGAAATTTACGAATATTATGGTAAATATATGGAATTCTTTATTACAGGGACCATGGCCATAAAATTTAGTTAGTTTAATAGCATATCTTCTGAGCAATAATATGTTTTAATATACAAAATCCTCCATGTAATAATCAAGATATTGACATAATACTAGATATTCACGAACGCACTGACGAACAGACCCTCATGTTTGCATTCACTACTCATAACATTTTGGGGACGCTGTTTTGAAAAAGAGGCATGAGAGGGGAAAGTGAAATTTGATTGGTTAGTAATAGTAGGATAGGAGAGATATTATTGGGTGGTCCAAACTAAGTATATTTGTAGAGTGATATCCAAGACAGAATTACTAACAGACTGTGAAACACGCAGTTTGCTTGGAGATTTTTTTTTTAAATTTCAATTCGAAACGGGGGAACGCTGGATTTCATTGGCCAGCCTCTTTTATAATATCCCAAACTTCCAAGGCTTGTCGCCATTTTTATAGAATCATTTCCAGACTCAGGACGTTGAGAATAGAAGTGTGACTTTGTTGTTAAAACTAAAACTAAATAAATAAATAGTCACAGTCTAGCCAGCGGCAGAACTGAATGTGTGCCAGTCATCGACCTGTGGTTTTATTTCATTGAATTGTGGTAAGGGGAATTGAATTATTATTATGTATTATTTGAAAAGGCAAAAGTTTGATTCTGCCAATTGGGAAAGTGTATGACATGCCTAAAGAGACAGTTTGGGTATTCTCATTTGAATTATGTTTGAATATTGCATTGTTGTAATTAATAAGTATTGTAAGACCAAGATAGAATAGCAAGCCTCAGTGTTCGAGGAACACTTATTAACATGCCTGGAGCGTTTATATATATATATATATATATATATATATATATATATATATATATATATATATATATATATATATATATATATATATATATATATATATATATATATATATATATATATATATAGAAGAAAAATCATATAGAAGGAGATGTACATACTCCTATTAAATTGTGTTGAAGAGAACTATGGAAAAATGACAGTGGCGTATCTGCCATATGGACCTGAGGTGTGGTCATAGTAGGATGTGAGTTCATATAATTTAGGGGCTGGTTCACTTTGTTTGCACACGAGGCTGACCCCAAAATCATACCATGTAGAGAGTAAGTGAAATATACACCAGATATGAAAAGGCCAGGGTGTCTTTTATGTTGCAGGGTTTTATTTCCTGTTACCAGCCGGTGACAGGAAACCTGAAGTACTATAAGAAGACAGTAACGTCTCCAGTACAGCGTATTCTGTATATTAATATCAAGTGAATCTCTGAGAGCAGCAGTTCTTTTCAGAAACATACCATCGAGTTGAATCTTCACGTGCGAAATTAAAGGTGATGTGCCGCAGTCTAGGCACTCTGACAATTTATAGGGAGTAAAATTGATTCCCTACCAATTAAATATAACTCTCTGGGGGATGATGACAACCACAGCTCCTCCAATAACTGACTCACATCAATACTTAGTAAATAATAGTCTGTGAAAACACCTGAAGGAACATTTTAATATTAATATTATTATTGTTGGACCCAGAGTCCTTGTTTTTAGTTCACTCTTAGTGTAACATATATTTTCTTCAGTTTTAAAGACCTGTCCAAAGAAAGAGAAGGACAGGCACAAATAAATTGTACAAAAAATATTCTAAATTCAAACTTAAACCACAGACTTATTAAGTTCCTTATAGGGAGTTATATTGTGTTGTTTTAATGTACCATCATTTCATTGCATACCCTGGACACTAGGCACATCAAACACCACACATTAGAAATAACATACATCACCGTCTGAGATCTAGAGAGGTAGCGTTAGATCCCTTGAGAATTCATCAACATCATCTATTAGACTCAAGGTCTTACATAGCTTGACCTCACACGGTTGACACATACATAACAACATTCATTTGTGGCCGGGAGAGTGGACGGGAACGGCACCAAATCAAGTTAGATGTGACCGGGCTAGGTCACGGCGACAAATCAAGTCTAGTGTGACAGGGTGAGAAATGAGTGGAATCTTTTATAAATGTTCATCTGTTGTTTTACTGGCGACTGTCAGAGATGGTGATTACAGAATAGGAATTGGAACATAACCCAGGTGGTTCTTTTGGAGACTCGTAACTGTGTTTATGTTTTAGGCTGTTAGATCGTCGAAAATATGTTAATATTCTTCTCTCTATTACCTGATGTAAACAAACGACACTTCCTACTGACGTTCAGGAAATAAGTTCAAGCTGGACTAATTAGGAATGAATACCTTTATTTAGTGTCTGCACACTCTGACAACTTCATAATAGTTCATAAATACATGTGCTTCTGTGGTATACAAACCAGTCATCCCATGAAATATTACACAGCCCTCAGCTTACAAGATGGTCCAAAAAACCAAAAATCACTGCCTCGCTTGTCTCGTGCCCAAAGCAACTCACTTAACCCCCTTCTTTCAAACCATCACTTCCGTCCTAACTACTGGGCAATTCTACCCCAAGTTCGATGACGTCATTTCTGAACACTTTAATTAAATCACTCATAGGATATGTGACTAGTGTTATTACACTAACTAGACACGTTCAAATACTTAGTGTTTAATCTTGCTAAGTATTCTTACCCTAACTATAATTAAGTGGCAGCACCTTAGTGTTAATCCGACGTAACAGTCCGTACTGTCACATACGCCCGGGGCCACTAAAGTGTATTCCGTAGGGAGACACTTTATTCCCTAGAAAACAAAATTTACTAACTCTAAAACAAAATTATTGGTATTCATGTATCCCACCATAAATCATGTCGGAAGGACTACAATAAACAATAGATGGGAATAATGGATGAAATAACACCGTTAACATTTCACACAAAAAATCGATCATGACGGGGTAGGGACTGATGGACATAACATAAACGAGGGACACATGGGACGAAAAAACTATGGAGGTTATGGTAGCTACAAATAGTACTAATAAGTGGCAAAAAAAATATATGGGCAAAATGGAACAGTAACTAACAACCAGCAACGAACTAACAAAACGCTTTATGGGTTTATAGTCATCAATATCTCTCACACTTGTGCGAATCATAAAACAAAAAATAACATGAAAAGCGAGTTAACGTCGCAAGGAAAAAAAACTTACCAAAAAAAAAAAAAACCAAAACAATATATATATATGGCGGGTGCACAATAAGGCTGTCACCCTACACTTCACTGAAGTGGGTGATGAAAAAAATATGAATGGAACAAATGGAAATAGAACCACAGAACTTGGTGGCAAAGTATGGGCAAAATGGGTAAGTCTCATTTAAAAAAAATGACTTTGCCGGTGTAACAATAACCGGAAACAATGAATGGAATGGAAACATGGTAATCAACGGACAATGGTATAGAATGTATAAATGGGCAAATAGTTAAATCACATGTATGATTGTCGGTGTAACAATAACTGAAAATTCAAACAATCATAATGCAATATGGTGTCATCATCATAATAAATCGTGAATGATGCCAACATTAGTGGCGGGTGAAGATGTACATTAGTTAATCACTTTTATTTAGTACAACAGAACGATGTAAACCTTAAAAAATCTGGGTAAAATCTTACGTCAGAAACATGGCAACAAGAAAAACACAAAAAAAAAAATCATAGGGGTGGTGAACTGCTTCGGAAGACACGAGAAACATGGTGGACATCATGCTAGAAAAGGACATCAGGGCAGGATATGTCAACATGACAGGAGTCGGCATCTGGAGGTATGTAAAGTTCAATTCGTAAACAACTTTGCTAAAATGTTCATTGCTTCCAATCTTTCAATGGTTTGGGATGACAGGCGAGGATCGTACTGTATAGGTTGGGAGGAAGGAACAATGGCATGGACTACGGGAGTGGACGGAACACAACGGGAGGGTCGGGGTGGAAGCTGCGGTCTGGTTAAACGATAACTGAGGGGACTACGCAATCTACGGTATGGAGGTGTGACAGGGGGAAGGAGAGGCGGAGGAGAGGGACTACGGTGAGGAGAATGAACCGAACCACGGGAGTGACGAAAACGGGTACGCACATGGGCGGCCCGCTGGTGAAGGTGCTTATTAAGGGGAGCAGAATCGCTGATGAGGTCGAATAACGACGTTTAGAGAGAAAACGAGCTGGGGGAAGAGGAACATCAGATTCAATATCAGAAGAAGAATAATCGGGGGAAGAGTCAAGATCAGAGGGAGGGGGAGGAAAATAACCGGAGGGAGGGGGAGGAAAATAACCATAAGGAGGAAGAGACGGTTCAACATCTGAAGAGTTAGACTCAGGTTCTGTATCAAAGTCGGAGGGAGGTGGAGGAAAATAACCATAAGGAGGAAGAGAAGCGGGGTCAGAAGAGAGGTGAACAGGGGGAGGAAAATCGGGGTCTGAAGAGAGGTGAACATAGGGAGGAAAAGCGGGGTCAGAAGAGAGGTGAACAGGGGGAGGAAAATCGGGGTCTGAAGAGAGGTGAACATAGGGAGGAAAAGCGGGGTCAGAAGAGAGGTGAATAGGGGAGGAAGGGAGGTATGGACAGGAGTTGTGGCAGTAATAGGAGGTACAATAATATCATGCTGAGGCGAAGCATGAGAGGGGCCTGGAGTAACGGAGGGTAACTCAGCCAAGCGAGCATCACAGGAGATGATACGTGAGTACAGCTCAGGTGGAGGGATATGAACATCAGCGATGGAACAGGAATGATAACGTCTGTTAAAGGTTTTTCTCCACTGTGTTACTGGCTTTATATATGCTCTTAGTCCATTTTCTGTCGTTATCATACATCTTTGTTTGTCACTCGTAACATTATTTATTTCAATTATCTTTCCTTGTTTTATTATATTGATAACGTTTCTCACTGCAATGCGACAGTGTCTTTTATTGAGACTGTTCCAGTGTGCCCTTCCAGCAGATGTTTGTTGCTGTGACAATTGTTGTTGAAGCAGATGGTTTTTCTTTTGCAACAAAAATACTTGATGCTCTAACTGTTGAATGGGTGAATCCATCATACAAAAACAGTTACGAGCTGGTCACGGGCACCAAATCAAGTTATGTGGCCGGGAGAGTGGACGGGAACGGCACCAAATCAAGTTAGATGTGACCGGGCTAGGTCACGGCGACAAATCAAGTCGGCTGTTAGATCGTCGAAAATATGGTAATATTCTTCTCTCTATTACCTGATGTAAACAAACGACACTTCCTACTGACGTTCAGGAAATAAGTTCAAGCTGGACTAATTAGGAATGAATACCTTTATTTAGTGTCTGCACACTCTGACAACTTCATAATAGTTCATAAATACATGTGCTTCTGTGGTATACAAACCAGTCATCCCATGAAATATTACACAGCCCTCAGCTTACAAGATGGTCCAAAAACCCAAAAATCGCTGCCTCGCTCGTCTCGTGCCCAAAACAACTCACTTAACCCCCTTCTTTCAAACCATCACTTCCGTCCTAACTACTGGGCAATTCTACCCTAAGTTCGATGACGTCATTTCTGAACACTTTAATTAAATCACTCATAGGATATGTGACTAGTGTTATTACACTAACTAGACACGTTCAAATACTTAGTGTTTAATCTTGCTAAGTATTCTTACCCTAACTATAATTAAGTGGCAGCACCTTAGTGTTAATCCGACGTAACAGTCCGTACTGTCACACATTATCTTTTACCATCATAACGTCTCCAGCAAAAATTAACTTTGCTACATCCGCTATAAGCATTATTATCATATGGTATGTATATGCAAATGTGTAAAACTTGTTTTCATCATCTCAACCCATAACCCGTCATGGGTCGTAGGGGTGCCATGGTGGAAGCAACAGCAGACAGGATCTTCCACTGCTCTCTATCCTCAGCAATGCGTACAAGTGTGGAAAAACCGTGCCCTGCCCATTCTTTGATGTTATCAGCTCAGGATTTTCTTTGCCTTCCTCTTCTCCGTTTACCTTCGACTGTTCCCTGGAGGATCGTTTTCGAATGGGAGTCATGACGAGTTAGATGTCCAAACCAGGCAAGCTTTCGACGTTTCACTACTGACAAAAGTGGTTCTTGGTGGCCTGCATAGGTGTTTATTTTCTCTCTAACATAGACATTTGTTTTGTGCTCTTTATAGCAAATGCGCAAAATTCTTTTATAACATTTATACTTGAAAGCCTGAATCCTTCGCTCCGTATCTGCAGTGAGTGTCCAGCCCTCACACCCATACAAGAGAATAGATAATACAAGTGATTTGTATAATTTGATCTTCATAGGAAAACTGATGTTACTGTTTCCAGATCACATTCAGCCTTGTCATGGCAGCTGAGGCCATCTCAAGTCTTGTCTTGATTTCTTTACTTGATCTTCCATCACTACATATAGTGGTCCCCAGATATTTAAAGGTGTTAACTTCTTCTAACGTTTGCCCATTTAACGTAATGTTGGTCGGAACATGTTTCCTATGGCTATTCACCAATATCTTGCTTTTTTCTATATTAATTTCCATCCCATACGTTCTTGTTACTTTCTCCAGTCTAGAGGTAAGGTCTTTGTCGTAGATTTTAGATAGGGAAATTAAGACTTGGGTTGGTCCCTTCTGAATAGGTTAGAATGAGTGATAGCCACAGTGAGATGTGATATTAGAAATAGAGTTCCACGAGTGAGATGGTAGAACTTTATAGACGCTGTCCCGGAAAATCGAGAATCTCTCTTTTTTTCCGCCTATCTTCTACAACAGATCCAAAGGAGTCAGACAGTCTATAAAAAAATAGGTATATTAATATATATCTATCCACTCACGTGCACGCACATTCAAGTGATGACAGTTAGACACACAGACGTGGGAAAAACTATAACAATGATTATATAGATATTATGGGAACGAACCACACTGAAATAAAATGTAGGTATAGTTTAATTATCATAGTAAACTTACATCACAACATATAAAATACATCAAAAGCATACACACAGTCATAAAAAATCAAGGAATGCTACACTAGTGATAGCCCCGTTTGTATGGTCCTCCCCTGGATATATATATCTCACAGTCCCGTTAGAAGAAAGTGATAACCCCAAGGATTTACAGATGCATATGATTGAGTCTATGGTTCCCCCCTTTTAAGGTATGGACAGACTTGATACTTTGCTTTTCTAAGGGTGAATATTGTTAGCAATAACTTGCATAAAGGAAATTACGACGTGGGTGACTCAAACAAAGAACATCCTTCAGTCTACTTTCACTCGGTTCTTTCATCAGGGCCCTGATATACTTACAATCGAGCTGTTGTTCGCCGTCTGGCGCAACCTTTGGGACACTCACACTTTTTATCTGTTACTGTCGTTTAATGAAACAGATCCCAGCTCTGCAGATTTGTTTGTTGGTTTCATCAAAATGGATCTGGGGAGCGTCTGCTTCATGCGATAGTTATTTCAGACTAAAGTTAGTGTCACTTGACTCACGAGGTAAGAATTAGGCTTAAACGAGCACACAATGTCAGAACACGAGGTTTCCCTTAATTAGGAAGATGACCGGTGGACAACTTCTCTCAACAAATAATCTTGGTTCACCACACACTTGTCAACAATGTCGGAAAGTTAATGTTTTTTATTTCTGTAATTTTTCTCGCCACAAGGCAGCATATACATTAGAGTTAGTGTATAAATATGCACTGGCTCAAAGGCCCAGTATAAGCAGTTATTAGGTATGTCTCTGTACAAAACGCCGGAAAAGTTTGGGTCACCCCAGTATTCACTGAATAAAGAAAAACCACATATGAAATATGTTACATATTATGTACTCCATATAACTTACGTTTTTTTTAAATGCAAGCGTACAGCTTGACTTATCATTTAAAACTTCCCGTGCAATAAGTTATACATTTAAAAATCATCAATCCTCATGAATTAGGAATACATACGTATTCCGTCAACACTCACGAGGCATCTAGCATTTATAAGTTAGTTTAGAAAAATTGTTCCCGTCTGAATATTTAGCAGTAAAATTAAATTCCTTAATAGCTACATTGTTGTTTAAGCTAGAATTTATAATTTATTCTGCTTTCCACTGAAACACGTCATTAGAAAATAATACAGACTATATAAATTATTCACTCTGCACAAAAGAACTCGGGAAATAAAATGAGCGATCTAACACTTTGAACACTTCGAAAAATACTAGATATAATATATATAATATTTACCTCAACACAGAACTACTAAGAACTTAAACCACTTCGACCAAACTACATGCCATATCTATTAACAGAGAATCTTAGGAATCGAACGAAGGCCTTTTCTAGTCTTGACTGCGAAGTTACTGAGTGAATTAAGTCTCAAACTCTCGTTTAAGATATATAAAACACACACAAAGAATGTGCCCTATTTCCAAAACCACGCAATCTCTCGTCTTTCCTAACACTTACGTAACTTAGACGCATGCCGTAAGTGCCACCGGTGCGTCTTCACACCTACGTTAACAAACTGACCGAGAAGCGTGAGTATCATAGAAAAACCCAGACTATATGTCTCATTCCCGAGCGCTGCGTGAGTGTCATATCACACTTAACTCCGAGAGAAACGTTCGTGTCAGGTGAAAATGCTAGACGGTATGACACCTAACCGGGAACTAGCCTGATGAAACGACCGTGACATGAGAAAAATACCGACGCATGTCTGCTATCTCTATCTGCCCAGACGAGTATTCACACGTTCTATCGTCCACTGACATCTAATGCAATAGAATGCATTTTAACGCTCTCCCGTCTAGTGTAGAGACTGATACGTTATGTCATAAATGCGTTTACCAGTATGAGAAAGAAAACGGTAAAGTTGAGAATGGGGAAGAAAATATTTTTCGCAAACGAATGGATGCGAAAAATACAGGAAAAAGGTAAAGAGTGATAATAAAATAGAGGATACGGGTGAAAGAAAAAGAAGAGGATATAGGCAATTTAATGATCATAAAACCTCTGTGACAGTCTTGAAGTTCTGATTCTGTTCCAGCTATAAGATCGATATCATCAGCAAAACGTAGATTGCAAAGAGGTCGGCCTCCAATCGATATGGTTGTTTTATAATCGTAGAGAGCCTCCTGCATAATATGTTCTAGATATATATTAAAGAGCACTGGGGACAGGTTACATCCCTGACGAACTCCTACAGTTGTTTTGAAAAATTCTCCAATGCCATTGCTTGCAAAAACAGCTCTGCTTGCGTCCTTGTATAGTGCTTCAATGATATCTATGATGTTGGTATCAAAATTGAATTTTCTCATTATTTGCCATAAGCCTTCATTCCAGACTCGATCGAAGGCTTTTGTGAAATAGATGAAGTTATGGTATAAATCGCGTTGATGCTGGAGATGTTTTTCGATCAGTAATCTAATATTGAAGATTTGTTCTGAGGTACTTCTTTTTGGTCTAAAGCCAGCCTGTTCCTCGGACAAGATTTCTTCTGATTTCTGTTTTATTCTGTTCAAAAGTATCCTTAACATCACCTTACTTGGATGACTAATAAGGCTAATGGTTCTGTAGTTCTTGCACATTTTTAGATTTCCTTTCTTTGGAAGCGGTATTACTAATGACTGCGTCCATTCTTTTGGCCATTTTTTAGTACTCCATATCTTCTGGCAAATTGTTGTCATGATTTTTACTATATCTGGTCCTCCATATTTCAAGAGCTCTGCTGGGATATTATCCACACCCGGTGACTTCCCTCCTTTCAGCGAACATATAGCCTCTTCCACTTCTTCCCGTAATATTGCTGCATCTCCGAGTTCCCTGTTTTCGCACTTAATGTTGTTTAATATGCTATAGTCAGTGTCGAGTTTACAGTTATATAATTCTTGTTATAAAACTTGTTTTATAAATATTAAAAAAAACTAGAGCTAATCTGGTGTTTTAACGGCCATTTTCATATTCAGCAGCCCAAACACCATAAAGGTAACTTGGTTTAATCTTAGATAAACACAAAAAGTAAAAATTTGTTGTCCAGTAAAATTTTCACTTTATTATGTTCGATGCAATAATTATAAAATTATCGCAGATTTTCTAGTGTGCTAATTAACGTATGGTTCCCGTATATTCGTTGCAAGTCCTAGTTTATCATACAGGTTTACGTGGCATTTTCCGGGAATTTCCGAAGTGATCTGTCTGTGTCGCTACAATCTGTAACATGTATTTATAGTCTCAAGAAGGCCTTTGACAGAATTTGGCAAAATGCGTGATAGGCAACGATAAAGAAACATAACATGAAACTTTTTGTGACGATTTGTCTCATCGGGTAAATGATTTAGAGCAAAATATTCTATCCGAATAAAAGATTAACTGTTTTCTTTGTATTTAGGTATTGCATTACTGAATTTGTCTGTCACTTTTCGTTGACGTTCTTCCAAGCCAGCTATTTTACAAAACCATGCAGTTAATAGTTCACCGTACATCGTTTCCACGCCTGTAGGTCACATCGTAATACTGCTTCATACTGTTGCTTTAAAAAAGTATAGTCACGACATTTGCGTGTTTTTGCAAACCCAGCTATTTCTTGGAAGATGAACGGCGTTCTGGCTTGCTTCTGCTAGATGTCATATTATTCCCTGCTCCTCCAGTTTTGTCAGTAATAGTATCCACATATATATTGTTTTAAACTTCATCAATCGGATTTTCTCCAGTTAAAAGGACTACTCACCCGTGTGTTACTGGGGCCCGAAAGGGAAGCAAATAAGTAAATAAATAAAATAGTAACATTGTGACCTATTTTACAATTCGTAAAAAAAAAACGACTAATGATGGTTGAGCATGGGACCGGCTAACACACCTATTACATATTTTAAGTCACAAAAACTGCAACAAACAATATGGACCAGGCGATTAAAAAAAATTATAGAGAAAAAATGGAAAGACCTTGAGTTGATGGCACGTGACAGGACGACTTGGCAGACGTTTGTTGACGGACTATACTCCTTGTCGAGCTAAAAGGTAATGAATGAATGACAAGGACTTCTGCTTGGTTTATAACATTTCGCGCCACCACGCAGGTGAGTTAATTGTGCAAATGCAGAAATACTCGTACATAATTTCTGTACATTACTTAATAAATAGCCTCTCCACTGCTTAAAAAAAGGAGTAGCAAAATAGCCTTTAACTGAGGATATTATATGAACATGTCCATGATTCACGCACACACGATGTTACATTTATTTCTCTCGCTAAAAAGATTCTGCATCAGTCTCTTCTCCATTGCACAAGACATGTTATGTTCACATTTGTCTGTGGTTCAGACAAAAATACGATACAAAATTCTCACATGCACCCAAATATGTTATATTAGTTTCCTCTTGTTCAAACAAGGAGATTGCACACAGCCATTTCTCTCGTTGCCCTCAGGATTTTTACATAAACTTCTTTCTCAATCGTCTCAATCAGTAAAAGATATACATTTTTATCTTGGGCTGAACAGCGTGTGACAACAAATAGACTAACACGTGACAGAGGGGATCAGCTATGTTAACTCAGTCACACAAACACCTCGTGAAACGTGCTCATAACATAATATGTTATCGTTCTAAAGTTCACATAAACGTAATGACTTACTGTCACATTTTTGTAAAGAATAGTTTGTATGTCTGCTAGGTGCTATACGCCTACTTAAAATAATGATTGATGGTTTGCTTGTGTGTGATATATACAGGAGAGAAAGATATACACAGAGAAAACAAAAAGAAAGAGAGAGAGAGAGAGAGAGAGAGAGAGAGAGAGAGAGAGAGAGAGAGAAAGAGAGAGAGAGGAGAGAGAGAACACATAAAGAAAGAGGTAAATGCCCTGTAAATATTGTCGGCCGATCGTGAAACTGATAGAGAAACACTGATAGAGAAACACTGATAGAGAAACACTGATAGAGAAACACTGATAGAGAAACACTGAGAAACACTGATAGAGAAACACTGATAGAGAAACACTGAAAGATTTAAAAAAAAAAGAGTCAGACAATGCAGACAGACAAGCTGACATGCAGACATAAAATAAAACAAGCTGACAGTAACGCGGATAGATTTTTCTAGGTCACATTTCACCCACGTGAACACACACAAACGCGTATTTCATTTAACAGAAATTCGCGAGAATATAGCCGCTCTTTTCTTTTTTCTTAAACAGTTTGACCTAAAAGCGAAAGCGCGACTGGGAAAATGGTGACGTAAGTCGCAGATTGTATGATAGACATGAATGGAATCAACTATCACGGTTCCGACATGCGTAATACGAACTTAATGCCACTATGTTGCAAGCCAGTAAAGGTGTATGGTGTATACGTTATTTGTTGTTGTTTTAATGGGCAAACCTTACATCCTGTCTGTCTGTTTTTTTTTCTTCTTCTATCTATTTTTTATTAAAATAATGCAGATAAACGGCCACGGTCAGTAAAAAGTAACACACCGTGTAATGTTAACGCAGGGGTTCTCTACTTTGTTAAAAGTAGACCCGCATAAGATACGATTGTGATATTTTCTTTAAAGTGAAGTTAACATTTGGTAAAATATCATTTAGATTGAATGTTCTACCATCTCATGATGGAATTGCTGGAAGCCGATCGTCTGGCATTGAATGTTCTACCATCTCATGATGGAATTGCGGGAAGCCAATCGTCTGGCATTGAATGTTCTACCATCTCATGATGGAATTGCTGGAAGCCGATCGTCTGGCGTAGATAAAAGTTGTAGTTTGGTGTCTAAATCAGGGATTTTCAAAATTTTTGTGCACATGGCTCCCTTACCACCTCTTGATGAAATTACTGGAAGCCGATTGTCTGGCGTAGATAAATGTTGTAGTTTTTTGTCTATATCATGGGTTCTCCACCTTTTTTTTGCACATGGCTCCCCTGTCTGAGCCTTATTTACAGCTGTGGCCGCCCTGTTAGCTGGAAAAAAAGGTACTTTAGCCTCTTACTGTGGCCCCCTTGAAACATGGCATGGCCCCTGGGGGCCATATGGCCCACGTTGAGAACTACTGGTCTAAAATTTTCCCGCCTTGAGGATGTTTTCCGTTTTTATTCTTCGTGTCTTCTGTGTTGCGTTCATTTCGCGATCGATGCTACTTGTTTTATGACATGATTTCTACGTGTGCCTTTATTTTAAATTTTAAGTCTCCTTTGAACATGTCAGTTTCCAAGAATCAGTACAAATAAAACGCAAACAGCCATTCATTTTTATTGTGAACGGGAAGAGAAATTGCGTGTTTACTGTGCAAAAAACTATCACTTTTGTCAATAAAGGTGATGCTGCGAGCTCAGTGCTTGGAAACAGGTTCCCACACCTCCTGGGTTGTCTACAGCTGATGTGTGGTGACTGACAGTAAAGTGTAGGGCGGGACTTTAAAAGTAAGACACATGTGAAAATAGGTATACAGAGGTGAGTCCCGGACATAGTGGAAAGATGCACGCTAGGTGACGTGACAATGGTATTTATATCATTTATATACTTACACAAGCAGGACCCAAATACACATACTTGTATAGGTATTTCATGTTTTTTTTTTAATTGAGAGAGAGAGAGAGGGAGGGGTGAGATAGAACGAACGAACGAACGAAATCTTTATTTCATCAGGGTAAAGAAAAAGGCATAATTGCCTTTTTACATTTCTGCCCTGCAATACAATTTTCAGCGCTTTACAAATTAAAATTAAAATATTATATATATAGAGATAGATAGATAGATAGATAGATAGATAGATAGATAGATAGATAGATAGATAGATAGATAGATAGATAGATAGATAGATAGATAGATAGATAGATAGATAGATAGATAGATAGATAGATAGATAGATAGATAGTGCTACGAGGTCTCGTGATGCCCACCCCCCTCCCCCTTGTTTTTTACGCCGTACTACACTGTACTGTTACGAGACCATGATTGAAGCTATTGATTTGGATCACACTATAATTTCGCAAATGATGTTCACTGTAGTATTTTACAAGAACATAATAGACTTATGCTTTTAACATCTTATCTACCATAGATAGATAGATAGATAGATAGATAGATAGATAGATAGATAGATAGATAGATAGATAGATAGATAGATAGATAGATAGATAGATAGATAGATAGATAGATAGATAGATAGATAGATAGATAGATAGATAGACAGATATATATATATATATATATATATATATATATATATATATATATATATATATATATATATATAGAGAGAGAGAGAGAGAGAGAGAGAGATAGATAGTGCTACGCGGTCTCGTGATGCCCACCCCGCTCCCCCTTGTTTTTTTTTTAAATGCCTCTACGCCGTACTACACTGTACTGTTACGAGACCCTGTTTAAAGCTATTGATTTGGATCACACTATAATTTCGCGAATGATGTTCACTGTAGTATTTTACAAGAACATAATTGGCTTATGCTTTTAACATCTTATCTACCATAGATAGATAGATAGATAGATAGATAGATAGATAGATAGATAGATAGATAGATAGATAGATAGATAGATAGATATATATATATATATATATATATATATATATATATATATATATATATATATATAGAGAGAGAGAGAGAGAGAGAGAGAGAGAGAGATAGATAGTGCTACGAGGTCTCGTGATGCCCACCCCGCTCCCCCTTGTTTTTTTTACGCCGTACTACACTGTACTGTTACGAGACCCTGTTTAAAGCTATTGATTTGGATCACACTATAATTTCGCGAATGATGTTGACTGTAGTATTTTACAAGAACATAATAGACTTATGCTTTTAACATCTTATGGTATGTAATTTATAAAAAAAATGTATTCATGTTTGAATGACTGTTGTGGATGCTCCATGCGCTGTTTTTAAAAGAAAAGAAGTACCATAGAAATATAGTAATTTAAAAACGTGGATTTAATAAATACAATCAATTTAAACATAAAAACTGGTCGTACTTTAAGCCCCGAAACAATCCAGTTTCAGTCCAGTAGTTTAGATCCAAGCAAACAAAGTGTATCGGCATATTGCAACGGAATGGTCTTCAGATGTCTCGCCTTAACACTTGCCAATTTATGAATCAGGTCACATTAAGACGGTGACTGGGCAAAACAATTTTTAATTAATAAAATTGTCAGGTCTGACAATTTGTCGTCAAGCATGGTGGAACGTAAACATATTTTAAATATTTCAATTTAAATTGACTAAAACTACGTTCGAGTAGCCACAGTTAGTGGCATTGTTAATGGGATGGGAAAAACAGTCCATATGTAGGAAAAAAATGTCCTGCAAACTAATTTTAATAAGTTGAAACACTTTTAATGGCTCACGAGTCATTTCAAAATGTATGTATTCTTAAAAGTTCTGCTACTAATTCAAGACCTGAAACATCATGTTTGCCTTCATCAGTTACATTTATTTGTAAGTCGGCGCAGGCTTTTTACAGTTTGGTTTTTCGGGCTTTGTCTTCATATTTTAAAAATGCACTATTACATTTTGAAAACGTTTCTAAAGCATGTAACGATTTAACTGATATTTTTACATCATTCTCTACGACTAATTCAAGTTGTGACAGCCATACGGTCTAAAAAAATTCTCAACGATGCTGTTTCTTATTCTCGTTTGCACGCATTTAAAAAAAAATTCCTACAATGTTTACGCCATTACCACATCTCTGGCGGCGACAATTGTTCATATCCATATCACAGAGCGTCACACGTTCATGTCCATATCATAGAGCTTCACACGTTCATGTCCACATCATTGAGCTTCACACGTTCATATCCAAATCGTAGAGCTTCACGTGTTCTTGTCCATATCGTGGAGCTTCACACGTTCATGTCCATATCATAGCGCTTCACACATTCATGCTCATATCATAGAGCTTCACACGTTCATGTCCATATCATAGAACTTCACACGTTCATGTCCATATCATAGAGCTTTATACGATCATGTCCATATCTGTCACAAGATGGATTTGGGAGCGACCTCTTTCCGATCTCTTTTTCACTACGGCAGTAATCAGTTACATTTTTGTACTGATTTTATTTGCGTAATTTTCCATGGTCGCACCCTTTCTTTCTCTTTGCTATGGAGCAAAGACTTTGTTTATTCAAACATTTGACTCTCCTTGTTGATGATAAACACATCATATTTGCAAGGAGCGGCAGAGATAATACTGCACGTCAAACAAGTTGTTAATTCTTGTGTACCAAAGCTTGGCCGCTACAGATTAGCCCTACAATCGCCAGCGTATTTGCTTAAATTGCCGATGAAGGCCAGAATGTGGGAGAGATAACGAGATTTCCCGTCTGCGAATAGATTACTTTCTGATAAAGTAATAAATTGTTACATCTGCAACACATTGTCGTATGAGTTTACAGATGTGTTTGTGAGTTCGCCTGCCAGGGATCGGATATTTTCATGCCATATACGAAAAACTTGACCCTACATTATGATCAAAATTTTTCCATGTCAGGAATATTTTGAAATCGCCCCTACCCCAACCAGCATGTTTTAAATGATTGGAGCTTTTGTCTAGCTTCATAACAAACAGAGCGGGGGAGGACAGTGAATATATCCTGACGCTTCAGTCAGTCATTTTACTGTGAATATCGCTTGCCAAGACACCAGACTTGTCAGAAGTTATTCAGAATTCCATTTTATTAGACCGGACACCTTTTATTGGAGAATCTTGTCGGGCTTACCAAACAGCCAGGAAATCTCTATCATTTTAAGTAGGAAAACCGGAAGACCTAAGGAAACTGAACACGCAGTCAGAGAGGGAATTAAAGTTAAAATTAGCGACCCCAAGTACACGTGCAAAAAGGCATCGGCTAGTGCCTTAACTTCATTCGTCTGAGCAAAAAAGACTGTGAGCCAGGATTGGTGTAAGTTGTCATTTTACATTCTATATTTTCATTACTAACATGTGAACTAATATGTATATACTGTATTACCATGTGGATATTAATATGTGAAAATCGCTAGTGGATGTCCCAGTCATTTGAGGCTAGCAACCTCAGCGCACAGAATGATGATTTCATGAACCACCACTGCACGGGCTGGCGACTGCTTTATTGCTAGTTTCTTAAGGAGAACTAAACGCATCAGTAGTCCCAAGTTCCACGTGGAGCATGGAGGGAAAGATGAAAGAAATGATGTACATTTTAATTACAATACTGACAATTTCAAACCAGTGTAAATGTCAATGTTAACATATCGATGTTAACACTTTAAAATTAATGGAAGTTTCAAACTTTTCAAATCAGTGCAAACATAAATGAAAACATATTCAATTTATATTGTGAACACTTTTTAATCAGGGGAAATGTAAATGTATACACGTTTTATCTGTACTAATTGTCGTACACATAGGTTGAGAGTTATTTTTGTTCCCGTCTGAGTGGAGTGGATGGTGATAAGTACGTGAGAAAAAGGTGTGAAAAATAGATTTCACGGGTGATAGCTCAAGGAGAAGATATGTCTATGGAATGAGTAAGTTTCTCTATTCCAGCCTATCTATACGACTATAATTTAGTACGACAACCTTGCCCTCCTCATACATATAAATATAAGTTTAACTACGCACACACAGATATGTGACAACAAGACACACAAACGTGAAAAACTACGGTTACTTGGGTATGGGTCTGACCAACACACAAAGTTAAGTTTCTTTTGTTGTTGTTTCTTTTGTCATTTAAACTTGACAACATCAAATATCTAAAGAAAGATCAAATAAAATCAGATTTACATACATATGAAAATAGCAGAATAAATGTGCCCTCCCCCTCTGGAGAAAAAAACCCCCAAAAAGTTAATAACCCGAAGGTCAAAGGTTAGCACTATGTTACAGAGTAGGCAGTAAAGTAAACAGGTTCCTATTATAGGCTACCAAGCGAAGTTAACAAGTTTAAGCAAAATCCAATGTTGGTAAAGTCCAATTAACAAAGAAAAATATTCACTCAATCACGCTTACCTACTCTTGGTGATATCCCTTGGAAATACAATTATCCTGAAAATAAAAAAAGGTCAGGTTTATTTTCCAAATTGGCCCCAGTCCATCCTCTACAAATAAGACTAGTGAGGTGAACGCCGAATCTGGTGTGGGTTTTTCCTGGATGAACAAAATGTCACCGCCAATAATTTGTGTAGAAAACGTGATCTTGGGGTTCACAGTAAAAGGAGAAAAATACTTCCAGTCTTGGGAAACATCTGGTTGCTAAAATTGTTACATATGATGATGATGATAATCCTATCGGCTGGCTCTATGGTAGAGTGCCGATTCTGAAACAGCGTAAATTCCGGATGCTACGCTTGAATACGACTGTCAGAAGTCGGGAATGAATGTTATTTTTTTTTCACCACCTCAGTGGGCTGATAAAATTGAAAAAAATATTGCTGGGTTTTGTAAGTCCAGTTAAATTTTACAAGTTAAAAGGTTTTTCATGTATCGTTGGCAAATGCTTGCTCACCAATGGGATTGGTGACGCACAAGCCAAGAAAAGACAATATTAACCAATCAGTAAAAGGGAAAAAGACCAAAAAGACCGCTGGACGCCCTTGATCAGGTCTGCTAGGAATATATGAAACATTTATGGAAAAATGCTACTATTTTATATAGCTACATAAATGCACACAGACGGGGACTAGACGACCTCTTATCGACTCCGTCTTTCCTGATTAAATTTAAAAGGCACACGGTGTCTTTAGCCTATCCTGTTGCGCGTCGCTTAGCGAGTGCAGGTTTGGTTGAGTTATGCTGCTCTTCCCCTCCTGCTCCCGGTCAACGATCAGCGTACAATGTTAATTATTATTCAATTATCCATACGCGCCTTTACATAAATATCGCTTCTCGTTAATAGCTATTAAATTGTCTGCGTCTGTTAGTCATCGTATGGTATTAAATAATAGGCACTTATAATAAATGCGCACAAAGAAATAAGCGTGAATTCTTTTCTGTCACTACGAGTCGCGCCTAGCATTTAAACCAGTCAGCTAATCGTCTCTTCTTGTGTGAGAAAGCGGGTGGTGAAAATTAACATGATAACTGAACCTCTGATGTGAAATAGCTAGCGTTATTTTATTTCACTAGTTTTAACGCTAGAAAATCAAAGTGAATTATAATGGTACGCTAACACTTTTAACACGTAAGCACTAATTTCTATTACCAAAAATCAGAATGAAATATCCCCACGAATGCTAATAACACATTTAGCGAAATGGTTCTAGAACTGCGTGCTTAGACTATCCAAAAATTCTGAGTGACAACTGATAGCAGGTTTAAGAAAACACAGTTTATATATATTATTATATTTCTCTGATCTATAGATGATGTTACTTTTCGCACTATTGTGTGAGTAACGGAGAATCAGAAACATGAGTTCCCCCGATAAAAGTTTACGGTCAGCTTTTCTCGGGCGTTCGACCGCCATCAAAGTCTTATATCCGTGTAACGGGGTTCTCGAAGATTTTTGGCCCGTGATCGACATCAAAGAGCCCAGGGGTTTTTCTGACTCCCCTGAGTACGAACTTCAAAGAGTATGTAGTTTTTCACGTGCAGTCTGTCGGGTATCGTATGATTGACAGATAAGCTCGCGTGAGAAAACTAGGTAAACAAACCTGATTCGCTACCTGTTTTGACGGCAGGCCACGAAAGTTTGTAAATTTTTCTTTTGCTTATGGTCAAAGAAAAGAGGCGTGGATTAAAAGTGAGTAAACACAGGCTGTAAATGCCTGGTTTTGCTGGCAAATCATAGAACGCTACGAGGTCACACCTGTCAGATTACTGTAGGCTCTCTTTCCATTATACGTCCCACTAGTAAACTTTTCATTTAAATGTAAAGTAACTATAAAAGCTATTCAATTTAAATGTAAAGAAAGTTTTCTCTCGAGGGATTAAAGTTAATTCTCATCGAGGGTAAATTCTGAGTAAATGGGATGGACGAATAGGAATAGGGGACACATCAGTATGTGTCGGGAAATGCAATACTCAGGAGAGCGTTTTGTTTCTATTCTTTTATCATAAATGTTGGTGGTACCAGTTGAAGGGTACTATCTCTGTAACAAGAAGGAAACAGTAGCCTGAGCTTTAAGAGGAGGGACCAACTTTGTAGACTCTCCCTGACACTCCTGGGAATGAGCTTCACCCTACAACCTTGACCAGCGACGAGCGTGAGCAGTGTAGAAAGAAACAACCCAGCGGGAGCAGAAACAACCACTGGCAGCTAAGTGGAATATATAAGCAGCCACATGAACTTTTAAGAAAAAATTATATCACCAATCAATGATGAACTCTTTTTGTTAAACTACTCAATTATTTTCAAACTGTTAAAACTTAAGTGAGTATTAAATTTTGTTATTTGTAATTTTACAAATTTAACTTCGATTTAATCATTTTAAATGTACTGCATGTTTGTCTCAGTCAATGTACAACACACACTCTCAACAGAGCTATACCAGAATAATAAGAATTCCACTGAGTAAATCAGAGTTGGGGGCTTGGACGAGCTAAGATTAATCATTGCTTAATTCTTCACAAATGTTGTCGGCAGATTATAGAATTAACGTGCTCAGCCAATGCAGCATTGTTTTTGCTTACCTGAATATCTTGTGACAACTCCATTGAGATAGAAGAGTCATTACCCTTCTATTTACCAATCTGACAAGAATGATCTTGTGTGAAGGTAGACACCTTTGAAGCCCATATTAGATACTCTTGAGTTTTGGGCACTGTTGGACCAATACTGCAAAGCAGGGGAGGCAATACCGTCACAGTATCATAAAGCTTCACACGTTCATGTCCATATTATAGAGCTTCACACGTTCATATCCATATCGTAGAGCGTCACACGTTCATGTTCATATTGTAGAGCTTCACATGTTCAAGGAAGAAATTAGTCAGACCTTCGTCTGCAGAGTCCCTCACCAGCTTGTAAAAAAAATATTATCATAGCAGATACTGTCGTAGGGGAGTGAAGTGTTAGAGACTTCACCAACTAGGTCAGGCATTGAGAGGTGGGGTGACCAGTACCCTTTCTCGCTGCCTTTTTTTCCCTAACTCAAAGAGCAGAGTCAGAAACCGATTTACAGCTGGGTAGACTGGATCGTGTCGGTACCGTGATTTGAACCCGGCACCTTTGCCGCGAGAGACCAGCGCTCTAACCACTCTGTCAATGGACGCTCCCTCAGCTTGTAAACAGAAAAAAAAACTACAAAAAACAAAACTCCTGCACATTGACTTCTTCATCTTTAGTGTCAGTAAAACTCTACGTGAAAGATGCTGTTCAATATGGCTCACATGAGAGTACAGCCCAGTATGATAGAAAAGTACTCGGCTACTTTTACCTTCTATAACATCTTACTTCCAAGCTCGCCTCCAAGTAAGCGAGTAAATCGTGTTCAATATAGGTCTCCTTCTTTACGATGCAACTTAGGTGCTTCATCAGTATAGCGTCAAATTTTACTAGCAGCTTTACTTTAGTAGATCCATCGGTTCAGACTGCATAGCTTACTTACAATACTGACTGTGTATAATTCAACTATATATATATATATATATATATATATATATATATATATATATATATATATATATATATATATATATATATATATATATATATCTTAGAACCGGCAAAGCAGTAAATTGTAAAAATATTAAATTATCGCTGTTTCCACCACGTTATCTACATATGTGTAATTTTTAAAAAACGTTTTAACGACATGTAGGGTCGTGTTACCCCCCCTTTCGGGCCCCGGCAGGTAGTATATAAGGTGACCATAAAAATATTAACGAAGTTAGTACATTCCTAGTTTTTTACAATAGTCCTACCTTTTTACACTTGAGGAAGGTTCTTCGGACTTGTGGTTCTCAAATTATAGATGAAGTTTTAAACGTTTTTTTTTTTTTCAAAAGATATTCCTAATCATTATGGTCGGTCCTATAATGACATTCTTATTACTACTCTTATTCTGGCTGTCCGTGATCTCTTGACGAAGGTGAGAAATGCAGTGGAGAAATCTTAAAACTATATATATATCTTGACGAGGTGTTCCATTCGAGGAAAAGATAATATCGGTAGATTGAGGCGTAAAAGCAAGATAATGCACGAGTTAAAAGGGAAATAAGAATGGTCGAATGCATAATGACAGAGAGGAGTGTAGAAAGAAAAAATGGACGAACGAATAGGACATCTTTTCGTCGCATATTCAGAAAGGAACAAAAAAGAGTTGTGTATGAACATAGTGTATTATAACAAGGTAAACAGTCGTGGAAACTAGTAATGAAGCGTTCTAAGGAAAGTGGCACATTAACGACCACATAGGGCAGGGGTCAGCAACCAGTCCATCCCGATCTACTGGTAGATCCCAGTGGATGATCTGGTGGATCAATAGGCGACTGAGAGGGGGGGGGGAGGGAGGGGGGTGTGACTTTTTAAGCTAGGGAAATTTCAGACTAAACTCGTGCCGGCATTTAAAATTTTTCCGCATTCCCAACGAAAACTCTCGAGCTTAAACTAAAATATATCCGTGAACTCTATGAGATAGAAATGCCACATTTCTTTGTAAGGTTCATTATCCCCCCCCCCCCCCCCCCCAACCCGCTTAACAGTATAGATATATACCGTAAAATCTCGCGTATAATACGCACTCGTGTATAATACGCATGCTTGATTTAGCCCAAAATTTTCTGGTAAAATGGAAATTCGTGTATAATGCGCACCATAATTTTTCAAGATTTTATTTTATGAAACATTTGTTAAAAAACTGAAAGAAGATGGAAGATGCTGCGCGATAGTAATTCTTCGACGAACTGAAAGACCATGTCGCTTCATACAACGAACTGCCCATCCATATGACGCTTTAAATAATGTTGTGCCTGTGCGAGATTTTTTTAAGTTCCAGAGCTTTAAGTCGGATTTCAATGCATGAAACACCGATGCCTTGTTGCCTTCTATCTGTAGCCGGGGCAGGGAAATGTCTCTTATGTCTTACTGAGAGTTTTCCTTTTTATATAACAGAGAGCAGATGTTTAACTGGCCTAATCACCAGAGATCTAGATTTCTCTCCTAAATTGGGGTTACCAGGTTCGATTTTCTTCTCTTAGGTGTTGATGTAGCAAATTTAAATGAGATGGATAGATTTCTTAGCTTAATCTCAAACTGTAGTAATTCACCTCTTCAACAGCGTTTTATTTCATGCAAATCTTTTAATATCTTTCAGCATGAACTTAAATTTCAACAAAGTCTGGAATTCAGAACATTTTTACAATAATAAGCACAATAAAGTTCTAACATATCATCAGATGCTTTCATCGATGCAAAGATCCCTTTTTGCATCTTTATCTCATAGGCCTACTCAATTGTCAAATATGGCGAACTTTTTCTTTCCACCGTGTTCCGTCCTTTAGGTTAACGTTTTATTTTAGGTTCGACGACATTTACCCATCTCTTCAGATTAGTCCTTGATTTCTTTATCATCATAAGTATTCCTTGAGTTAAATATTTTCCAACACAAGGATATTTTCTGCTCAGCATAGTTTGAGGTGTAAGACTAGTTTTGCAAATTGACTCAAATCCTCGAACCTAGTTCTGCTGCAACTAGGGTTGGAAGCTCTATTCAAAATATACATTGAATGATAGTCACTACTTACGCAAGTAAGAAATATAAAACCACTCAATGTCCTGAAATACACATTTTATAATAAATGTTGAAGTTGATTTCCTCAAACTAAGGAATATGTAGAGCTGGACCAGACACGTCCTCTTCAGTTGCGCTCCTTCCTTCTACTGCTAGATGGCGTCGTTGTTCTACATTCCCCGGGGTAAATCTGAGCTATCCGATTGGTCAGGGGAAATCACCCAACTATTAGAAATAGCGTGTAGAAGCGACTCTGCCCTAAATATGTGACACTATAATTTATTATTTTCTGTTTCTCATAAAATATAAAATTATGGGGTAGTCTGTGCTTCCTCCGTCTTGTTGGAGTATAGCCTGTTTTCCGAATAAGCACGGTATACACGGCTACATACAGATCCCGGGGCCCTGCAAATGTATCCCGTAGGGAGACATTTGTATACTATCAATATTCAAAACTATCCCAAAAATTTTCAGAAAAATTTTCTAAGTCGAAAAATGTTTCCAAAAAAATTTAATTTAATTCCTATACTGGGGTCCTATGTCTATATGAGGTCGTCTGCTATGTAAAAAAAACTAGTAGTGGACATCAACTTCAAAAAGTGTAACTTATTCATCACATCATAATATTTTTCACCAAATTTTCTAATTGGCAACACTGACCAACAAAATATTCCTAACATTCTTCCAATACAATAGATTGTCACCAAAAATTTTTTGACGAGTGGCAACACTGGGAAATATGAGCAATAATATATCTCCTTGTCCTAACTCAATGTCATTACATTCAGAAATATAGTTGAAATCATTATATTATACAATAGATTGTCACCAAAAAAATTTCTGACGAGTGGCAACACTGGGAAATATGAGCAATAATATATCTCCTTGTCCTAACTCAATGTCATTACATTCAGAAATATAGTTGAAATCATTATATTATACAATAGATTGTCACCAAAAAAAATTTTTGACGGGTGGCAACACTGGGAAATATGAGCAATAATATATCTCCTTGTCCTAACTCAATGTCATTACATTCAGAAATATAGTTGAAATCATTATATTAGGCATGCTGGGTGAAGCATGTTATATATTCTCCGTTCTTTTTATATGCTCCCTATCATAAGACTTCAAGTAGTTCAGAAGAATCTATGTTATTTTCAATCTTGGTTTTCCAATAAGTTTTGGGCCTACTTATTTACTGATTATGCATTCCAATTATATTCCAGTATAAAGTATTCCAAATATCCACATTATCCTTGTAATGACGATCCAATTGTACAAATCAGTAATTCATCCGTAGTGATTCATCACGTTTTCGCTTACACATTATTACATATGGGAAACTATGGCAGACATGAATATAAACATTTTCAAACAATTCATTTTGATAAACAATTATAATGTACACAAAAATGATTGAAAAATCTCATGACTTGTTCCTATTTATTTATATCTGAATTTTTCTTCCTGTCTTGGGTTTCCTCTACGTGATATGTATAGCTATTTTTTCCAAGGTATCCAACACTTTGCCAGGTATCCATATAAATTATGCGTTTAGTAGTGATCCTGTTATTAAGAGTTTGGTTATGTCCAATCACTGATAGATTTATTTTCTTTATCCTCTGTCAAGATAATCTTCCTTGAAGTATATATTTTTTTCAAAAGTCTTTCTTGAACTATCAGTTAGTCATTATCCAACATCAACTAATCAGTAAGCATTAAAACAATATGTTTACAACATTTTACAAACATGCGAAATACAATGAAAAAATTTTCAAAGCATCATGGACTCTGTACATTAGGTTCTATATTACTTCATTTTTCCTTTTGTTCAAACAATCTTCCTGGTATTCCTGATAATTATGTATTTATGTTATCCTAAGGCATCCTTGTATATGGTTCACTATTTTTTAAGTCCAATTTGTCAGTTATGGTGCTCTAGATCGTTTATTTAATCCTTTCTAGTGGTCCTGTTATTTCTAGAAATTCCTCCTTAATGGTTCCTTATGTACGATACTTAGCAATGCCTTCTACAACATTAGTTAAACAATAATCATTTTTGTAAACATCAACAACATTTTTCCAATTTTATGACAACATGAGATAAAATAGTTTTGTACATATATTCAGTATATCAACACCAACTCTGCCTTCGCAGGTCGAGGGTTTGTCAGAGTCCTGCGGTGTTTATTACATCTGCTGACTACAGCCAGATGGGTAACCTATGGTACTTATAATTCAAAAATCTCATCCGTCAGTTAATCTTAAGTGTGGGGGCGGGGGTCTATTTCATGGTGTCCTTGACAAAATTTGCTGCATTTCCAATCTAGGTATTCTTTTCTTATGTCATAATATCTTCATGATATATCTGTGACATGTCTGTCCTTGGGATAACATTATTTTTATCCAATATCCTCGGGGTGAGCAGATCTCAGTACGTCCAATTTCATCAATCATGTATTTTTTCTCCTGTAATACTGGGTATGTTATGAGTATAGTACATTGTCAATTTATTTCAACTATCTTACAACATTCTGTAATTCGTGATAAGGAATAGTCATTTGTTATACAACAATGTTCATATTACAAAGGCAATGAGCAAAAATCAAAGAGATATCTTCTCCGAAAATGCGGATGTATCTCTATTTCTCTTACCTCTGGGCGTAGTAATTATTCAGTCATTATTTTTTTTCCTCCATTATTTAATCTCCATTTTGTGTCCTTAGTACCTGTGGTTCCATGGGATTATCATAATCTATTTGTCTCTTGTCTACTGATAATCCTTCAATAATGACTTCAAATATGGTCCTCATATGTGCAACAATCATCTGCTCTGATTTGTTCCATGTCCATGGTATTCATCAAATATTCTATTATATCCTTGTCTTATCTCGTAACCACGAAAGACTAAAATTATTGCTCCTCCAATGTTAATGTGGGGGATTTTGTGCATAAACATTACAACAAAATCTCAGCTGTGACAACATAAAGTTTCACCTTAATAGGAAATTGCATCTTCATCATACATAAACAGTTGCTTCTTCATCTCATGTGTTATTAGTGGTTATCATCCGGTAATGGGGTATTCAATGTGGGTTCAGCATATACAAATCTGGGGGGTATTTCATTTGCATAAGTCAGCATGTGCAAATATTTCGTTAACATGGGCAAAGGCATCAAACAAATAGGTGTAATGTTGGGGTTAGCATATACAATTCTGGGATTTTTTTTCATTTGCAAAAAATTGTTCATTGGGGTACTTGTCATAGGCAGTATTTACTGCTGAGTATCAGGGTGGGGGTATGACTGGTAGAGGGGTGTGAGACAAAGACTAGTTGTTCCCTCTGATATGTTGTGACTATTTTCTCTCTTTTCTTTTCTTTTATGTCGGCTGCTAACCTCAGGGCAGTCAATGTTTTACAATATTGGCTTATCATCATCAAAATGTGTGAGGGTGGCATATAAAAATAATACATCTTATAAAAAAAAACATTCCAATTGTTTTTCTCTTCTCATTTTTCTGTTATGTTTTGTCTCTTTTCATTTTTTTTCTATTTCATTTCTTTTTTCCATTTCTCTTTTCCATTTCTTTTCTGTTTTTGTGTGATTTCTTTTCTCTTTTCTTTTTGATTTCTTTTTCTTTTCTCTTTTACATTTCATTTTCTTTTCTGTTTTTATCACAAGTACGAAAGAATGATAAAAATCAATTCACCAAACATTTTAGCTACTACCAATATTCCTAATAGTAAATCCTAACCAATAGGGCTGCAAGTAATAGTTTAGGTTAGAATAGAATGAATATTGTAGCAGTGTCTGTTGTCAATAAGTGGCGAGGAAAGGGTACATCAAGGATCTCCTGATTACAACATGATTGTAATTCCAAGGAATGAATATGATTGGGATTGAAAAGATCACAAGTCTAGAATGTCGTCTCAATATAGTGGAAAGGAAAAATAGTAAGTTAAAGATGTTGTAACAGTGGAGTGAAGAAAATCTTACTATAGAGAGTCAAGGTTGGGATATAGAATCTCTTTAGGAGAATGTTTAAAATCTTGACAGTACTAAATACATCTGGGTCTAAAATAATAATAATGTAGATTGGAAAATAAATAATCCTGTGGAGAAAGATAGCATAACATGCAATACTAGTTTTGGGTATGAGTTAATATGCTGTTAACAGATATCATAGTGGGAACAGTATGATTGATCAAGGTGACAGATATCAAGGAGTTTAGCATAATTGAGATCAAAGAAACATTAGTATGAGGTAAGAAAAAAACTACTGGTGTAAAGTGTCTGCATGAAAATGCACTAAGGTGCGAAAGTACAGAACTCTGGAGCTGCAAGGACAAGAAGTCTGGTGAATGGAGCGTGGAATATGATCAGTTTCAAAAGTAGAGATCAATGTTACAACAGAATTATGTGACACATGTGTTATAGGTAAGGTTGTGTAACATTCTAAATATTAAGAAAATGTCTGTAACTAAATAATGTCTGTAAACTCGTAACACCGTGTGTTATCCATTGTTTTGTCATTTTTATTTCACAAAACTATACTATCTAATGAAAATCTTCCGTGTGCTGGTCTTGATTGGTCTTGACGCATCAGTATTTTAAGGCTAGAAAAAAGTTTCTCAGTGGGGCTTTGACATCTTAGTCTGGAAGCAAGTCATTTGAACTGTCAAAACTGAAAATAGAGTACATGGGAAGGTTAGTATATTGTTAAAAAGGTTTTTTTGCACATATGCGTTGACCGTGTTCGGATTGGCGAACACATAAAACACCTGGGCGTGTTTTTCAGAACAGCTTCGCTAGTTCCTTCACCATCTCTAACCTTGCAATGTCCCGACTGGATAGGCGAGCATCATACTGAGTAACTGTGGGTTCAGTATGTGATACAACATTGGTCGAGTGGTGGGGCGCTGAAGACATCGAGGAATGCGGTGATGGCTTAACATCTTTTGATTGCGGTGATGGTTTCGATGCAGTTGGGGTTTGTATGGCTGGAACATCTGTTAGTTTTGAGGCAGGTATATGTTTCGCCTTGATTTTTCTTCTGACCTGGTTGTGCTGTACGTTAGCACCGTTTACAGTGGGCGCAGTAATTTGCACACTGTTGTTTTTGACTAGTTGAGATGAGGCTAACACTTCTCGGCT
Source organism: Oreohelix idahoensis (assembly GCA_024509875.1). Taxonomy (NCBI): domain Eukaryota; kingdom Metazoa; phylum Mollusca; class Gastropoda; order Stylommatophora; family Oreohelicidae; genus Oreohelix; species Oreohelix idahoensis. The sequence goes on along the minus strand of JAMPIV010014047.1, from coordinate 16,646 downwards.
TGGCTTTGAAACACGATAGCGTTTCTTCAATATTTTTCGTCTGATTTCATTTTGTGGCAATTTCATGCATTTAACGACAGGAGGTGAGTCATCTGACCCTGCTGTATAGGCGCGTTTGACCCTGGAGCTGACTGGTATAAATAATGTGCTGTCCGCATCACTGGTTTCAATAGAACTGGCTGTATCAATGTCTGTCTCTTGTTCATATAGTTCTACCATTTTTCTGTCATGTTGTTCGTTGGGGTCTGACAAAGCTGTGCCGGGGCCGACACTGTCTTCTCTCATGTCTTGTTCTGTTTCGTCTCCGTAATGATTGCTGGTATATGGTTCAACAATCTGCTTGGGTATAGTTTCTTCCGGATCTGATTGTTCTGAACGACCAATCTTGTTCTTGTGGTATAGCAGTGTTTGGTTTTCGCTAGTGTTAAAACTAGAACTGCCTGAACTGGGGGTGTGATAGGTATCAGCTGACGATTTATCACTGCGGGAGTAAGTTTGAGTGTGGATATAAGGTGTTTTCGTGTTGTCATCGTGTGACGTCTGTGGCATGATTTCTTCATTTCTAATGCGCAGGTCTCTGTCTTGTAGTCTATTACGTAATTCAAGTGGTGGGATGTCCTCTTCACTTTCTGATGAATTCCTTTGTTGTCTTGCTCGTTGTATTTCATCTGTAGGTGGTCTGGGTATGTGGTCGTCTTGGTAAAATTCAGAGTCTGTCGTCTCTGACTCTGATATGTCAGACGAATCTGTGCTGGATGGATTATAATTTAGGGTGGCCTTTCTGACTGGTCTTGTATTTGTCGTCAGAGGCGGAATGGGTCGGTGATTATCAATTTTGAGTAGTTTTACGTGAGCTTTTGTTTGGTGTTGTTTCTCTTCATTCCAGATAATGAAGTTTACAGGCGTAGTTTGTTTCATGATTTTGTAGCCATCTAACCATCGGTCATCGAATTTTGAACTGCGTACATGTTTCTTGTAGTATACTCTGTCTCCTATTTTGTACGTTTGTAGCTTGGCTGATTTATCATGTTGTTTCTGTTTCTTGTGAAATGCCTTCTGCGTATTTCTTTGTGCAATCTGGTGAGCTTTATACTTTTCTTGAAGGATTATTTCGACGGGGTCTTCTCCCATGTATTTTCTTTGTGGGCGAAGTAGGTTGTCTAACGGAAAGTTTGGTTCTCTTCCGTATAGCATGAAAAAGGGTGACATTCCTGTGGTATCGTTCACGTTTACTCTGATGGCTTCAAGAGCTTGGTTAATGTATAGATCCCAGTATTGGTGGTTCCCCTTGATATATTTGCTAATAATATCATGTAGGGGGGCGTGCATGCGTTCATTTCTGCCATTTGCATTTGGGCAATAATAAGTGGTTGTAGTATGCTCAATATTCAGCTGGTGTAAGGTGGCTTTAAATGGGTTACCGATAAACTGTTTACCGTTGTCTGAAATGATTCGTTTTGGACAGCCATGCCTGGGAATGAATTCTTGTAAAAAAATTTGCGTTATGGACTGCGATGTGGCATCACTGAGTGGGTAACTTTCTGGCCAAACAGAGTATTGGTCAACTATGTGCAGGAGGTATTTGTTGCCTGATTGGGTGAGTGGGTAAGGACCTGATAAGTCAATGCTTACTGTTTGCATGGGGTAATGGGAAGGTTGCATTTCTTGAAGGGGAATTAAATGTGGCTTCATGTTCCGCAATTTACATGTTTTGCAGGTGGCCACGTACTCTGTAATGTCTTTGTAGAAGGTTTGCCAATAATACCTTTTCTTTATAACATCAATTGTTTTGTCTCTTCCCATGTGCCCGTTGTTATCATGAAACTGTAGCAATACTTCTGGGATTAGATGTGCTGGAATGACTTTTCTTAGTGTACCTTCTTGTTTACTATCAATATAGTATAGAGCTCCATCCGTTGGGTGTACTGTAAAATCTTTACTTTTTGTTAGGTTTTCCTTCACGTATGTGAGCAGCTTAACAATTTCTGCATCTTTCGCTTGTTCTACTCTCATGTCAAACATATCTTGACTTTCTTCTTCTACTTGAGTGGCGGAATCTGAGGTACTTCTTCGACTTGATGAAGTAATTTCATTAATTTCTTTTGCATTATCGTCAATCTCTGAGGATGTGCCATCATTTTTGACTCTATTTGTTTTCACTTCAGTTTCATCATCATATTTAATCCTGGATAAGAGGTCTGCACAGGTGTTCATTTCGCCTGGGATATGTTCGATAGTGGTGTCGTAGGACTGCAAATTCATTGCCCATGTCTGTAACTTCTTTGGCTGTTCTTGTGTTTTGGTGAGCCAGTTAACCAAAGGTTGATGATCAGTTCTTATAATGAATTTAGTTCCTCTGACATAAAAGTCAAACTTTTGTACTGCATAGTGTATGGCGTATGCTTCTTTCTCAATGGTGGTCCATTTTTTCTGTGTCTTCGATAGTGCGTGTGATAGGAATGCAATGGGTTTCTCATTGGGGATGTTTGGTAGGATGGGCGTTTCATCTTCTAGTACTGGTTGGACCAAACAAGCACCAATTGCGTTATTCGAGGCATCGGCGTATAGTATCATGGGCTGAGAAATGTCTGAATGTCCAAGCAGTGGGATGGTGGTTAGGGCATTTTTAAGATACTCAAAAGATCTCTGGCAGTCTTCTGTCCATTTGAAACGTGCATACTTGCGGGTAAGGGCAATCAAAGGCTCTGCTGCTCTGGAGAAATTGATGATGTGGCGCCTATAGTAACCCACTGTACCAATAAATGAGCGTGTTTGTCTCACCGTCTTGGGTCTAGGCATTTCTCTTATGGCTTTGACTTTATCTTCATCAGGTCTGATGCCATGTCTATTGATGACAAAGCCTAAATATTTTGTTTCTGTCTTCAGAAACTCACACTTCGACAGTTTTAACTTTATTTGGTGATGCCTGAGTCTATCAAACACTGTTTCACCCTTGCGGAGGTGGTCTTCCATCGTGCCTGCGGTATGTATCAGGATATCGTCTATGTATGCCAGGGCAAATGGATGTAGACCCTTTAACACTTCATCCATGAGTGACATATATGTTGCTGGCGATCCTTTTAGACCAAATGGCATAACATTCCCAAAAAAAACTTCCGATATGCGAACAGAATGTGGATTTCTGTTTTGCCTCAGGTGTCATGGGGATGCACCAAAAGCCTGACCTTGCATCAAGTGTGGTAAAGTATGTAGACTTTCCTAACGTCGCAAGTAGATCGTCTATCCTGGGGAGGGGGTAGGAAATGACTTTTGTGATTTTGTTAAGGGTACGGTAGTCGCAGCAAAAGCGACTGGAGCCGTCTTTCTTTGTTACGATCACTATGGGTGAGGACCATTGGGAGCGGGATCTTTCGATGATTCCTGCCTGTAGCATTTCATTTATAGACCTTTCCACTAGTTCTCTGTTTTTCAAGGGTGTATGATAGGGTTTCATATGTATTGGCTCCTCGGTAGTTGTTTGAATGTCCATTGTGACAGTGTTAGTTCTGCCCAATTCCATGTCGTTTAGTGCGAATACATCTTGGTGCTTTTCTACAAACGTTTTCAAACGTGGCTCATTATCTTCTGTGGCATTCAGGGTTGCAAGTAACTGAGCTATTCTCTCTCTGTGTTTATGATCTGCCACTATATTTCTGGTCTGTCTTGCTGCCTCCGTTTCCTTCCCATAGTATTGGGGCATTTTTCTTGCATCTTGTGAAAATCTCTGCTCCTGGTATGTGGCTTTCTTTTGCGTATTTCTTTGCCGTTCGCTGGGTTGTGCTTGGTATTGTCTCCTCTGCCATGCGCTGTGTGCATTTCCATTTGTCACTGCATTTACTGTATATACGTTTCTTGTATTATTTCTGGGGTAGTCGTTGTTGTGCCATTGTTTCTGATTATTTCTGCCGTAACTGCGCTTATCCGCGTACGTTACTGTATTTCTTCCGTTTGTGCTATAGGGCTGTCTTCTTTCCCTGGGCGAAAATTTTTCATTCTTTCTATTTCTAACTTTGCTGCTATAGTATCCTCCTGTGGTGGAGTCGTATAAGAATTCTTCCTTTTCTTCGGAACATTTAATTGGTTTTGGGACTTTATCATATCCACCTGTTTTTGAGTTATATTGATACTCCATGGGGCATGTATCGCTGTCTTGTCGCTTTGGATATCCTCCTGGCAAGACAATTTCTGTTTCTCTGTTACTCTTTTCAACCCTGCTACTATAGTATCCTCCTGTGGTATAGTCATATAAGAATTCTTCCTTTTCCTCGTGACATTCAATTTGTTTTGGGACTTTATCATATCCACCTGTTTTTTGAGTTATATTGATACTCCATGGGGCATGTATCGCTGTCTTGTCGCTTTGGATATTCTCCTGGCAAGACAATCTCTGTTTCTCTGTGATATACAGCACTTCATCTTTTCTCGTGGTGTGCTAGGGCGCAAGAATGAGTAATTATAGTCATTTTCATACTGTGGCCTTACTCTTCTTATGTATGGACTGGTTCGCTTCTGCCATCTGGGTAGGGTATGCTGTGGTGTAACATAACTGTGACTGATATTGCTGTCTTTTTCTGCATAAGCCTTATAACTGTTTACTTTCCGTGTACTATGGTTATTTGTACTGCGATTTCGTGCATTATGTCCAGTGGGAGTGGTTGAGACAATTTGTGGATGGTCTCTATTGGTTTTGGTTTGTCTTAACGTTGACGTATCCACTTGTGCTACAATTGTGCCTCTATTTATAGTGGTAGTTTTTCCTGACATATTCAATATCATGATGGGGAAATCTCTAGCCTTCGAGACTTCAGCGATTCCCTCTGTAATTTGCAACAATGGGTCATCAACAATGCTTTCTTCTGCTAGGGGCTGTATTTGGATTGATTGCCCTGGTGTTATGTACTCAGAATTTTTTACTCTGCCTTTTGCTATGACCAGGGAGTTTGGAGCCACCGTTATGGGAGCTGTAAGCCTTACCAAAGACGCTATGTGGATATCTGTTGCAAGTGGAAGTGTTGCAAGTAGTGGTTTGGTTAGCTCTGAACAATGTTCCATGTAATGTCAATAAAGTAGTTATAAATTCTGGCCATTGTTTTATCTTCTTGATATTCTTGAGTGATCGTGTATCGTGCCTTCTATGTAAGATTACGCGAATGCAGGGGTGGAAGATTCTGAATAATAATTGAACCTTGGAATACGATTGATGTGACAAGTCGGTTCCATTGAGTCCACAATTATTTAATACAGATTACACGTCAAGACGATTCATGCATGTTGATCACAAAGGTACATATTATAACTTGAAAATATATGGCATAGATATGTAGATATCCTATCAGTCCTTGTCCAATAATCAAATTACTGTATGCAGATTGTCATAGCTGTATGCACGCGCGGTTGGGGTTTTTCCAACGGCCGACAGTGAGTCTATGAGTCTGGCAAAATCAAATACTATGGACTGTAATTCATCCTTCCTTAATTTTTACTTTCGTACTGACCTTTAATCATTTCAAATCTTCGTAATAGCAATGGACTGACCCATGTCCGTACTTACATAAAATATATATCTGTATGGCAATACCATGCCCAACATTGGAAGGAGAGTCAAACGCGTCTTAACAGCTTGACGGTCTATGTGAAAAGGGTAGCGTTTCTTAGTTACCGACTGTGTCCTAAACAACTCTATACACGTCATAATCGATCGTGTCTAAGCGTTCAAAATTGAAACCTCTATCGCAATATATTAAATGCCTAGCGTATGTTCGCAATGAATCCTGCAAAATCCCTTGGAGATTCAGGTAAAATTCCCTTAAATTTCAACCTACAGTGTTCCTCGTCCAGGTGAAATCTTCGTAGAAGCAAGGACTTAATAGCACCGTAGTTATTAGCTATTGATGGGTCAGCATTTTGAGAAGCTGTCAGTGGTTCTCCAACCAAGAATTCATTTAACTTGAGTACCCATGACTCTTCAGGCAAATGGTTTGTTTTGCAAGTCTGTTCAAAACGTGCCAGGAACGATGAAAGGTCGTCGACGTTCAAGTTGAAAATGGGTAGTTTAAAGTTGTAGAAGTGTTTAGGCTGGCTGGATGATGATCCATTTTGTGCGTTATTATTCTGGTTTGCATCAGCATTTTGTGCTTGTAATCTTGCTGTCTCCAATTTAATACGCGCCAATTCCATTTCTTGTTGTAAAATAATTTCCTCTCGTTTCAATTTATTCTCTTCTTCCTGCCTGGAGATTGCTCTTTGCTCTTCTCTTTCACGTTGAGCAATCTCTCTCAACCTATTTTCCTTGGCAATTTGCTTCATCTCAAGTTCTGCTTCCTCTTTCTTTAATGCTGCCTTTTGTTCCTCTTCCTCTTTCTTTAATGCAGCCTTTTTCTCTTCTTCCTTTAAGTTAAAACTTATATTCGAATTTCTTTCTATTTCTTCTCACTTAGTTTGTCTTTTCTTCTCTCATAACATCGCATTACATTAGAACCTTAATAATTTAACTCTTAGTTTAATTAATTAATTTAATTTTAATTAGTCAAATTAATTCCTATATGACATACTAATACGACAGACCTTACTTTAATTTAATTTTATCATTCACTATTAACATTGGACATTTATTTAGTTGATATAATGACACGTATAATATTGATATATAATGTGATTTATGATTAGATGACTATGACAAATAGTTAGTTGACACGACCGCAACACGGTTCTACTCAGAACATCGTCGGCCATATGTCACAATTGTGTTAAATTTTTTTGAAAAATTGTTAAGTCGGATAGATATTGAAAAAAAATCTATCGATTTTTTTTTCCCCGGTGTACAGGGAATTGTTACGGTATATGATATTAACGCCGTCTGCTAAAGGTTACCAGACGTGCAATTGTAAAAGGTTAAGGCATTTAATATATTGCGATAGAGGTTTCAATTTTGAACGCTTAGACACGATCGATTATGACGTGTATAGAGTTGTTTAGGACACAGTCGGTAACTAAGAAACGCTACCCTTTTCACATAGACCGTCAAGCTGTTAAGACGCGTTTGACTCTCCTTCCAATGTTGGGCATGGTATTGCCATACAGATATATATTTTATGTAAGTACGGACATGGGTCAGTCCATTGCTATTACGAAGATTTGAAATGATTAAAGGTCAGTACGAAAGTAAAAAATTAAGGAAGGATGAATTACAGTCCATAGTATTTGATTTTGCCAGACTCATAGACTCACTGTCGGCCGTTGGAAACCCCAACCGCGCGTGCATACAGCTATGACAATCTGCATACAGTAATTTGATTATTGGACAAGGACTGATAGGATATCTACATATCTATGCCATATATTTTCAAGTTATAATATGTACCTTTGTGATCAACATGCATGAATCGTCTTGACGTGTAATCTGTATTAAATAATTGTGGACTCAATGGAACCGACTTGTCACATCAATCGTATTCCAAGGTTCAATTATATTAACGCCGTCTGCTAAAGGTTACCAGACGTGCAATTGTAAAAGGTTAAGGCATTTAATATATTGCGATAGAGGTTTCAATTTTGAACGCTTAGACACGATCGATTATGACGTGTATAGAGTTGTTTAGGACACAGTCGGTAACTAAGAAACGCTACCCTTTTCACATAGACCGTCAAGCTGTTAAGACGCGTTTGACTCTCCTTCCAATGTTGGGCATGGTATTGCCATACAGATATATTTTATGTAAGTACGGACATGGGTCAGTCCATTGCTATTACGAAGATTTGAAATGATTAAAGGTCAGTACGAAAGTAAAAATTAAGGAAGGATGAATTACAGTCCATAGTATTTGATTTTGCCAGACTCATAGACTCACTGTCGGCCGTTGGAAACCCCAACCGCGCGTGCATACAGCTATGACGGTCAATGTGAAAAGGGTAGCGTTTCTTAGTTACCGACTGTGTCCTAAACAACTCTATACACGTCATAATCGATCGTGTCTAAAGCGTTCAAAATTGAAACCTCTATCGCAATATATTAAATGCCTTAACCTTTTACAATTGCACGTCTGGTAACCTTTAGCAGACGGCGTTAATATCATATACCGTAACAATATCGTCCTGGAGATCTATGTATGTATTGTTGACTTTGATTTTATGGAGGTCATAGTATATTCGAACTTTGTGTTTGTTAAAAAAAATCCCTCCCTAGGATAAGATTTCTAGACATTCCTTTAGTAATGACAAATGGGTGTTCAAAATTTGTTTCGCCTAAGGAAAATTTTAGCCATGCTGTCCCAACTGAATTTAGTCTTTGTCACGTGACTGAGGCTAGGTGTGTTTTGGACGGTTGAAATCGTACTAAGTGTTGGATCCTCTTGAACAGCTGGAACCTAATAAGGCTGATGGATGCTACTGTATCTACCAGTGCTCTATATTGTTGGCCCTGTATAGCCATGATGCAGGAACTGGGGTCCGGATGTATTTTAGTTCCATCATGCAGCATTTCTTCATAATGTATTTTTCTGGATGGGCCCACTTGTCAATTTCTGTTCTGTGTTGTTTCTTTTGTTTTGGACCATTTTCTGTGATTGTTGCCCTCACTAACGGTCCTGTTTAGTGAGTGGTGCGGCCGTTTCCCTGACGCATGAGGGGTTGAGGTGTGCCTCTGGTATACTGATTTCTGGTGTAATCACGTGGGGGTGGTGCGGGTTGTTGTGGTTGATAACCTCCTCTTCTGGATGGTGCATTATTGTAATTTGCTCTACAGGACTTGTAACCATGTCCGAGCCTACCGCATGTGAAGCATCCGTTTGTATTGACATTATTGACGTCGTTTTGCCTCGGTGTGGGGGGTCTATAATTGCGGGGCCTATCATCTCGTTGTCGTGGGCGAGTCCATTGCCTCCTGGCATGGTCAACTTCCATAGGCTCATGCTCATTATAGTCCCTATATTCTGGTCGGGGTTCCCTACCTACTCTTTGTTGGAACCTTCGGTGAAGATTTTCTTCTTGTATTGCTGCTTGGATTGTTTCAGCAATGGTCTTGGTGTCTTTTCTAATGATATGCCTTCTGATATTTTCTGCCCTAAGGCCATCGGCAAATATCCCCACTAACTGTATTTCTACCTCAGGTGTGGTAGGGATTTCTCCACAAAACGCCTCTTCTGCCATATTGAGGAATCTATCTCCAAAGAGTTGTACTGATTCGTCCCTTTCCTGTTTCATGCTTCTAAGGACTGACCAAGCATGCATTTTGTCTATTATTTCCCCATATCTCTGGGTGAGCTCTTTTTTTAGGGACTCGTAGGTCTCTGTGGGGTACTGCTGGGACCTCCTTCTTAAAAAATCATTTACAAACGAATCAGAGCTCAACAGAGCGATTTTCTTTTTCTCTTCATCATTTGTTGTTTCTGCTATTGCCGCAAATTTTTCTATGTCGGCCAACCATCTCCTGAATTTCTTCTTATCTCCCTCGAATGGTTGTACTATGGACCTAACTTTGGATAATTTTGCATAATTGCTATTCTTTTCTAAGTTCTCAGTAAAGCGCTGTAGCGCTATCAATGTGGGTTCATCCGTATTTGGATTGAATGGGGGCTGCAACGGTTGTGCATTTACAGGTTGGTTCTGTGGTTGTTGTTGTTGTTGTTGGTCCACACCAAGCTGTTGAAAATTATGTAGTAAATTTTCCATGGTCTATGATCGCTAGTTATTCGCTTAATCTAAGAGAAGTGGCCACGGGCACCACCTTGAGATGTGTAGCCGGGGCAGGGAAATGTCTCTTATGTCTTACTGAGAGTTTTCCTTTTTATATAACAGAGAGCAGATGTTTAACTGGCCTAATCACCAGAGATCTAGATTTCTCTCCTAAATTGGGGTTACCAGGTTCGATTTTCTTCTCTTAGGTGTTGATGTAGCAAATTTAAATGAGATGGATAGATTTCTTAGCTTAATCTCAAACTGTAGTAATTCACCTCTTTAACAGCGTTTTATTTCATGCAAATCTTTTAATATCTTTCAGCATGAACTTAAATTTCAACAAAGTCTGGAATTCAGAACATTTTAACAATAATAAGCACAATAAAGTTCTAACATATCATCAGATGCTTTCATCGATGCAAAGATCCCTTTTTGCATCTTTATCTCATAGGCCTACTCAATTGTCAAATATGGCGAACTTTTTCTTTCCACCGTGTTCCGTCCTTTAGGTTAACGTTTTATTTTAGGTTCGACGACATTTACCAATCTCTTTAGATTAGTCCTTGATTTCTTTATCATCATAAGTATTCCTTGAGTTAAATATTTTCCAACACAAGGATATTTTCTGCTCAGCATGGTTTGAGGTATAAGACTAGTTTTGCAAATTGACTAAATCCTCGAACCTAGTTCTGCTGCAACTAGGGTTGGAAGCTCTACTCAAAATATACATTGAATGATAGTCACTACTTACGCAAGTAAGAAATATAAAACCACTCAATGTCCTGAAATACACATTTTATAATAAATGTTGAAGTTGATTTCCTCAAACTAAGGAATATGTAGAGCTGGACCAGACACGTCCTCTTCAGTTGCGCTCCTTCCTTCTACTGCTAGATGGCGTCGTTGTTCTACATTCCCCGGGGTAAATCTGAGCTATCCGATTGGTCAGGGGAAATCACCCAACTATTAGAAATAGCGTGTAGAAGCGACTCTGCCCTAAATATGTGACACTATAATTTATTATTTACTGTTTCTCATAAAATATAAAATTATGGGGTAGTCTGTGCTTCCTCCGTCTTGTTGGAGTATAGCCTGTTTTCCGAATAAGCACGGTATACACGGCTACATATCCACTACCCACTCCAATAATGTTTTTTTCTAGGTCTGGAAGATCTGGTGGTGACCCATGATTCGCCTTTTTCTTACTAGGCAACACTTGCGGCGCCTCTGTTTTTTCGCCATAATCGAATGTTGCACTTGTTAATGGAAAAATGTCGACTTGCTGCCCGTTTGCCGTTAGATTCTGCATATTTTACAACTAAGAGCTTTTCTGCTGCTTACAACATTTTCTCGAATTCATTTTTAGGGCTCAAAATAATCAAATGACAAACTTCACAACCAAGCTTAATATTAAAACAGATTGAAGACCAAGAGTGCGAAATGCGTTTTGCAACAATGTCTGACACATAAGAAAACACATGGCACATTCAATTTTGCGCCATTTTCGCTGTCAAATTGTGACAAAAACTTGACAGACTTTCCAATGTAGGTTACTTTCGATATCGAAAATGACGTATTTTTTAGAACTCGCGTATAATACGCACCCGAGTTTTAGCGTGCAAAAATGAGTAAAAATTGTGCGTATTATACGCGAGATTTTACGGTATATATATATATATATATATATATATATATATATATATATATATATATAAATATATATATATCTATATATATATATATATATATATATATATATATATATATATATACCCTTCAAAAGAAGTTAAGGACCATATTTATTAAGGGTGCAAAGGGAAATGAAAATGAAAAATAAAAACACAGCAGTTCAAAATAAAACATGACAAGCTTATCAGTGACAATCAACACTATTTTCATGACGGTTGCATTAACGTGTGTAAAATGACAGCACAGCAATCAATACAACCCTCATTTTCAAAATTAATGAGAATAACACCAAAGGTCAACATTGTCAGTAGCGTGTGTGTCCTCCATTATTGGCAATATTTTCAAGGCACCGCTGTCGCATGGAAATGATGAGCTTGCGAATGAAGAATTGGGGCACTGCCTGCCACTGATGCTGAAGTACCAGAAGCAGTTCATGCAGAGTTGCAGGAGATGGCTGATGTTGCTTAACTCGTCGCCCAAGCTCGTCCCAAAGATGTTCTATGGGATTCTAATCAGGACTGTTTGCAGGCCAATCCATTCTATTGACACCCGCTTCTTGCAGGAAAGCATTTACTGCACGAGAACGGTGTGGTCTTGCATTATCATCTTGAAGGACTGCATTGTGCCCAATAACTTGGAGGGCTGGGATGGCAAGAGGCTGTAGAATCTCGTCACGGTAGCGGTCACCATTCAGATTCCCAATCACATGATAGAGGGGGGTTCTGTGGAGTAAACTAATGCCTCCCCACATCATCACTGATCCAGCACCATATCGGTTACGTTCGATGACTGCAGCATCACTAAAGCGTTCACCACGACGCCTCCATACTCTGATTCGTCCATCTGTAGGCTCCAAGACAAATCGGGACTCATCCGTGGACATAACGTTAGCCCACTGTGCACGTCGCCACTGCACGTGCTGCATATACCATGCTAAACGAGCTGCTCTGTGGGCAGCAGTCAAGTGTGGTCGAATGGCTGGACGACAAGCACGAAGGTTGGCATCGTGAAGGCGATTCCGAATAGTGTGATCACTGACTACAGTGTTGGTAGCATCTCTGAGGAACTGTCTGATAACATTTGCACTTGCAGTTCTTCGTTGCAGTGCTTGCCTCTGAATTAAGCGATCTTCTCGAGGTGTAGTGACTCTAGGACGACCTGTGCGTTGCCGTTCCTCGACGATTCCAGTCTGGGCACAGCGATGCTGCAATCTGACAATAACTGAATAAGATACTGCAAGCCTCTGAGCGACATTTCGGACAGTAAGACCTTCCTGCAACCACGCAATGGCTCTTCCTTTATCCACAACACTCAGCTTTCGTCATTGAGGCATATTGTTGTGCAATGGTTATGCAGCACTTGTGTTGCTTATAAAGACACTTTTATGAGTACAGCTCAAGACCAACACTATAGTCTCTCACATGCATCACGAATTTTTGGATTAGCAGGTATTTTTTTTCATGCTCCGACATCATTAAAAACACCCACATTTTGGCGTCTCAGCAGCATATTTTCAGCGTGCTTGCTGAGCTGAACACTAGTGTTGCGTAGCAAATGCTTTGCGTATAAATGTTCCGTGGATGATTTTACATTTGCCACACAATGTTGAGGGTGTTATATTTCATCTTCTTGCCAAAGGTATGATAATGCTGGCACTAGAAGCGTGGTGTATCACCCTCAGACACCAGGGATGAGGAAGGCGGAATAATGTGGTGTCTTTAGTCTGTTTTGTATAAATGATGTGAGTGTGGGTAAACAGCTACAGTTCCAAACAGGGACGTCACATCAACTTACAACGTAGAAAGTCAATAAAGCTTTTAACAGCAGTGATGTTTTGGTAATATATATTGTGTACGCCACAATGACAAGGTGCATGGACATCGTTATGCAGAAACATCACAGGTATGGTACAACAGTCATCATTTCACTGACGTAGTCAGTACAACAAGGAACATCAGACAGCATCATGATAATGGTGAATCAATATGCATGTTATGACATCATAACCAGCCGTACATGTAGTCAGGCAGAAAACTTCCTCCCTTTCCATAATAGCCGGAAGGTATTAAATAGGAGATTAAATCCACTCTCCTTTACTTTACTTCAGCAAGACAGGCATGTCGTCTGACGTCATCAAAAAAATCCTCAAAGTTCCTTTAGTTACCAAAGATATCAAATCTCGAACAAGCAGCAGAGTTCAACAAGTAACTAGTCCTTAAGACATGCATCAACCGATGCATAGCAGCGAACGTGATTCGTGAGCTGAGAAAACTTCTCACAGCGTAGACTCTACGACGAGCAGGCTACGAAAAATGTCAACATCAAAAGATGGCGAAATGTTATTCAAAAGTAATTACCTTTGCTTCAGGAAATAAACCACATAACTCACAGGCCTCCAGGCACTTAGAATCACAACAGAGATATATCATCTCAAAAGGAACAACAATATGTAGAGGACTCTCTTTTTCCTGAATAGAATAAGCACGGACGCTAGCAAAATTGCGTCCTGCTCTCAAACGAATCTGCCACGGACTGCCACGGACTGCGGGCGGAAATTCCGTTCAGACCACAACCAAACTTTAGACATGCGCAGACATGCGCGATTCGAATACAGCTCAGATAATATACGAAGATAGTACCTTCTCGAACAATGCCTTAAAAGGATAGGAATCGAAACATTGCAAGTTGCCAAATGCTTATCAAGAGAAGTGGGCCCGAGCGCTCCAAACATGGACATGACTTAAAATTGCTCCATATATGGACTTGACTTAAGACCGCTCAAACACAACTTTTCGGCAACCCACGCCAACAAGAAAAGCGAACTACTTACAATAAAAAGTGACTATAATTTTCTCAAGTTATTTCCCTTTGCATAAGAAAAATATAAAGTACACAGAATAAGTTGCGACATTCTTGCGCAACATATTACCGCGACCTCCCGATTAAAAAAAAAAAATTGGAACTTTTTTTTTTTTTAAATATCTAAGAGCAAAGCGAAAAGCGGCCCAACAACGCACGAATTATGCGCGGATAAATAATTAAACTGCCTAACATGAGGCTAAATTGACACATATAGTGTCTGGTGAGAATATATCTCAACAGAAAAAATATACCTATCGGGGAGGTGCCACCCACACACACTACGTTAGTATGTAAGTACAATATACATATGCACGTGTTATTCAATCGTTATCAAATAGCGGTGTCATATACTAATACCGCTTTAAAATGGATGTACACATCTGATAGAAAATATTAAATAGTACATGTAATATTATCAGTACATAATGAAATTACAATACATGAAGATCTAGGACACATCTCCTGTCGTTCCAAAGGTAAGTCCACAATTTAGAACTCTTCATGCTTGACAACAGTACGGTAACTTCTCAGACCATCAATGACATACTGAGAAAATACAAACGATATAATTCTATGTAACAACTATTATGTTTCATAGTATACAATACATTATCAATAATAATAATTGTGGCCGAGTGAATTTTCGGCCCTTATATTAACTACTCAGCCTTCCTTTGTTATAAAAGAAGGTAACAGAAAAAGATGAAAACAAAGCACAATATTATGTGTTCACATAAAGTGAGGACAGATGTGCTAATGTATTGTAGCAATATAGATTTGTTATTACTCTGTAATATATATATATAGGAATATAGGACAGAAGTATTAGTTGGAATCATGTGGGCATCTAGACAGAATGTCAGCCATCACATTATCCGAACCACGGATAGCTCGTACCGTGAAGTGAAAAGGTTGAAGAGCAATAGCATATCGAGTTGATCTCGAACTCTTCAAGTTCTTAGTCTGAATAGCTGTAAGAGCTTTTTGATCAGTTTCTAGAATGAAATGTGCGACCAGGAGGAATCTTTGTAGTTTGAGAATTGCCCGAACCATAGCCAACAATTCACGGTCTAAAACCGAGTAGTTCCTCTCTGCCGCATTTAGTTTTCTAGAAATGTACATAACAGGATTCAGAATTTCTGAATATTCCTTCATAAGTGCTGCTCCGATCCCAGTGGATGAAGCATCACTTCGAAGAACAAAAGTCCTATCAAGAGTAGGTAATCTTAGGATGGGAGGAGATGAAAATATATTCTTAATTTGGTCTAAGGAAGATTGACATTCCTGAGACCAACGAACCAGATTAGGCGATCCTTTCTTCAACAACGTTGAGAGAGGTGCCATGATCGAAGATAGATTCGGGATGAATCTCCCATAAAATTGAATTAAACCCAAGAGACTACGGACTTGTTTCTTCGTCTTAGGTACAGAGATGTTCAATATTTTCGAAGTATTGTGGTCTTCTGTCTTCAAGAGACCATGACCAACACGATGACCCAGGAAAGAAATTTCACCAAAACCAATATAAGCTTTAGAAGGTTTTGCTGTCAGATTATACTCACGTAGAGTGGACAGTAGGTCATATAAACCCAAATAGTGATCTTCCCAGGAATCACTGAAGAGACAGATATCATCTAAGTATGCGATGACATCTGAACGATGAGAAAGAATTCGACGCATCATGCGAACGAAAGTAGCAGGGGCGTTCATAAGACCGAAAGGCATAACATTCCATTGAAATAGACCCCTAGGTGTTGAGAAAGCAGTAAGAGGTTTGGCATGATCTGCTAAAGGCACCTGCCAATAACCTTTCGACAAGTCAAGTTTAGTGAAGAATCTAGAATTAGAAAGTCTAATAAGTAGATCTTCTAGTAAAGGCATAGGTTCAGCATCAAACTTTGTGACTTGATTTAATTTGCGATAATCAACGCAAATTCGTATGTTCTTATCTTTCTTCCGGACAATAACCATGGAAGAAGAATATGGAGAAGTCGATGGTTCAATTATGTTTAATTGAATCATTTCATCCAATTCCTTTTCCACTTGTGACTGAAAGTGTATAGGTATAGGATAAGGTCTAACCCTAATAGGATTATTGTCGGTAAGAATTATGTCATGTTCTATGACATGCGTGTGACCAGGGATGTCGGTTAGAACATCCTTAAATGTCTGTAACATCGACGAGACTTGACGATGTTCATCAACAGAAAGATTAGGAGAGATGGAAACGTTTTTCCAAGATTCCATGGAATGTAGTGGAACCACTGGAAGAGGAAGATTGACATCAGAAAAAACAGATTCCTCATCCTGTATGACAGACAGCGATGAGTACTGACCATGAGGTACAGAAGATTCGTCCGTTGCCTGGAAAATAGGCAGCAAATAGTCTGGACGCTCATGAAATTCCGTCAGCATGTTGATAT
>JAMPIV010014046.1:52500-111631 GCA_024509875.1 Oreohelix idahoensis | reverse complement strand
AAGAAAAGATGGTGCAAATGGTTGTAAAAAAGACAACCATAACACCGAATTTTGTAGAAGGAAACCTTCAAACATTGCTGCAATGAAGTCGGGGGACTCAAAGATTAAAGGTTAATCCTAATGGACAGCAGGAACCTTATCACCCCCCAGTTTGTAACGATGTTATTTGTAATGGGGTCACCATAAGGTGCCTTTATGATACAGGTTTGGATTATGATTCAGTTGTGAAGTCTAGCCTAGTGGACCCAAGTCAGTATACCACAGAAACAGTGGAAATACAGGGGGCAACTAAGGACATACACTCATGACACTTCCCATCGCAAGGATAACGGTGAAAACTCGCTATGTGGACGAAGAAATCAGAGCAGCAGTGATAGATGAACCAATCTACCCTCTGATATTGGGGTGTAGATACGTCTTCTTGGGGAATCCCGAGAGACCTGTGATCATGGCGACAGTGCAGACCAGGTCACAGAAAAAGGAGGAAGAAGGTGAACCTATAAATGCTCATCCAGAGGAGATGAGGAAGGCGCAGGCTGAGGATAGGACACTCAAGCCATGTTTTAAAAAATTGCCCAAATGCCACACACCTCCAAGCAAGGGAGAATACTTTATGAAGAACAAATTATTATATAGGAAGGCCGGAACTGGAACAAATGGTCACAACCAGCTGGTTCTTCCCACTTCATATAGGGATAAAGTGATGGAACTCGGGCATGCGATTCCCTTCAGTGGTCACATGGGGATCAGCGCCACAGGACAGCGTATAGCTTGTCATTATTTCTGGCCAGGGATAACGGAGGATATAAAAAGATATGTCAAATCCTGTCCAGAATGTCAAAGGGTAGCTCCAAAGCATTGGACTGCTCCTGCAACTCTAGTGGAAATGCCCATAGTGGGAACACCTTTTGAGAGGGTTGCAGTGGATATTGTGGGACCTCTCACTCGGACCAAGAGGAGGAACAGTTACATCCTTACTCTGGTGGACACTTGTTCTATGTGGGGAGAGGCGGTAGCCCTGCCATCAATTGATTCAAAACATGTAGCAGATGCACTACTTACAATATTCACAAGATTAGGATTCCCGCATCAAATCTTGACTGATAATGGCTCACAGTTCAAGGGGAAACTAACGGAAGAAGTTTTTAAGCTATTTCAAGCCAGGCACTTTCATTGTAGTCCGTACCATCCACAAGGGAACGGCCAGGTAGAGAGGTTCAATGGGACTCTCATTTCTATCCTGAGGAAGCTGGCACACGAAAAACCGGATCTGTGGGATCAATTCCTGCCCGCTGCGTTGTTTGCGTATCGGGAGGTACCACATAGTTCAACCGGGATGGCTCCCGCAACTCTGTTATTTGGGAGACCAATAAAAGGTCCATTGGAAGCACTATTAAGGACATGGACAGATGAGAAGGCAGAAGAGACTGTTACCTCATCGTACCAATATGTGAACGAACTGACCACTCGTCTGAAAGCTGGATGGAAACTGGCAAATGATAATTTGAGACAAGCCAGGAAGAAACATGCAGCATATTTTAATCGAAAGGCAAAGGACATAGAATTAGCTGTGGGAGAGAAGGTGCTTCTTCTACTACCCGGCAGCCAGAATAAGTTGCAAATTGGATTTCAAGGTCCATATACGGTTCTAGAGAAGGTGTCTAGAACAAACTATAAAATTGACAAAAAAGGGAAGGAGAAAGTTTATCATGTAAACCTTTTAAAGAAGTATCTGGACAGACCACTCCAGGAAAGCACCCCCTTACTGACCTTGGCTATCGCAACTCAAATGCAAAAGGAACCACTCATCTCACATGAATACCCATTACATCCTTGTGAAACAGCGGCACAAGTAAAAGTCAGTACGCACCTGACTAAAAACCAGAGGGAGAGAGTTCAACAGGTTCTGGAGGAACATACAGATGTATTAACAGATAAACCAGGACATACAAATTTGCTACAGTATGACATGAAACTGGTAGACTCAAACCCAATCTGTATGAGAGCCTATTCTATTCCGTTTGCGAAGGAGAAGGCATTGAAAGAGGAAATAGACTATTTGTTGAAAGAGGGGATTATTTCACACAGTGAATCTTCTTTTAGTTCCAGTGTAGTTTTGTTGAGGAAACCGTCTGGGGAACACAGACTGTGCATAGATTACAGGAAACTGAATGCTGTCACAGAAGGACAAGTGGATCCATTACCAGACACAAAACAGTTATTTACCAGATTGAACAAGGCAAAATACTTTTCGAAGGTGGATCTTAGCAAAGGCTATTACCAGATTCCAGTGAAGCCTGAAGTTAGACAGTATTTAGCTTTTAGCACCTCGGAAGGACATTATAAATTCAACATGCTACCATTCGGACTGAAAAATGCTCCGAGTGTATTGTCAAGGATGATGCGCAAATTGTTGGATCCCCTGAATAACCCATGTATCACGAATTTCATGGATGATATTCTCGTCACCACAGAGACATTTGAAGAACACATTAACTCTCTGAAAATGTTATTTGATAGGCTTAGGGAGGCGAACTTAACTGCTAGACCAACAAAATGTTGTATTGGATGCAAAGAGTTGGAATTCTTGGGACACTCTGTATATCAGGGTAACATGACCCCTGACCCCAAGAACTTGGAAAAACTGCAGAGAGCACCTAGACCACAAACGAAAAAGAACGTGCGATCATTCGTGTCGTTATGTGGATTTTACCAAAAATATATCAAAAATTTTAACTCTATTTGTGCTCCTCTGACTGATCTGACTCGCAAGGGACATCCAGATAAAATAATTTGGACTGCGCAATGTGAATTGGTTTTTCAAGAGTTAAAGGAAAAACTCACTAGCAAGCCTATTCTCAAATTGCCTGATTTGACACAGGACTTCGTGGTGAGAACAGATGCAAGTAATGTAGGCCTCGGGGCGGCTCTGTTGCAAAGGTCATCTTCACCCGATGGGGAACTGAACCCAGTCGCTTATGCAAGCCGCAAATTGAATAAAGCGGAACAAGGATATTCCACAAGCGAAAAAGAATGTTTAGCGTTAATCTGGGCAATAAAAAAGTTTCAAATCTATCTGTATGGTAGGACTTTTGTGGTCCAGACGGATCATCAGCCCCTGGTATTCTTATCTCAGGCTAAGCATGAAAATGCTAGATTGTTGAGATGGTCTTTATTATTGCAACCTCATCAGTTCAGTATTGAGTATATCCCAGGGTCATTGAATGTCGGTGCAGATTTCCTCAGTCGGCACCCCTGTGATCAAAATTAGAGTAGTGTTAGGCGTGAGGAGTAATTTTAACTATGTGTATCACTGGTTTTGGAACTTGCCGTAGTGCATGTTCTCAGGTGGGGAGATGTGTGATGAATTTACCATGATACAACGTTAAAATATCTCCAAATATAAGGATAAAATGTAGGGATAAAAATAATGCGTAAGATACTAGGAGACATGCTCGCCCATGCCCGCATTTCCTACCGCCATTTAAAACAACTAGTTGGACGTGCAGACGAAATGGTTTACCCTTTTTGTAGACGGGAGGGAAACGGAGATCAAAAAAGGAAAAATATGACTGAACACGTGGTTGAATCTAGAGCGGCAAAAGACGCAATTGGTAGTAAAAGAAAAAAAAAATTCACGTCACTAGTTGACACAATGTAAGGAAACGGACAAAAAAGGACCTTAGCTCTTATTCGAGACAGTCGTTTCTTGGACGTTTTACGATACTTGGTTTTATTTGAATTCAGCGGCAAACGCCGTAGAGAAGGTTCTCGAACAAATTAAAAAAAAAAACTAAACGAGGAAAAATATGATTTTTCTTAATAATAGAGTTATGAATATAAAACCTAGCTAGTTTGATAGCCAATCATAAGCAGAGAAATAATATACTTTAAATTATACAGACGGATAGATAACAAGGAAGATATTGACAAAAGACTGTATTGTTCATATCAGACTAGCGACTGTACTATCCATAATTTCACTAAAGTTTCAAATATTCGTCCTTGAGACACGCAAATGCAAAAATCAAGCTGTAACTAAAGAGAGGGGAAAGGTGGAGAATTGTGGCTAAAAATAACTTAGGAGGCAGATTTGTGTAGGGTATTGCATGTAGAACCAAGTGTGTTTTTGGGAAAAACCAAGTAGAGACAGACGGACCAACAGACAATAATACATACTTGACTGAGAGCTGACTGAAATTTGACTTTTGGTTGTAGATTTGAAAACGTTAGGGGGGAAGTCTGTGATTGGTCAAATGTAATCATATTGGCAGGACAGAGATGCGCATTTTTGCCATTTGATACAATTCTGTCCAGGGACACAGTTGATTATTGCCTGTGGTGTTTTTCACAGAAGATATTAAATACATTTAGTGGGACGCCATCATATAGCCAGCAGCTCAGCTTAGTTTTGCTAGCAAATAACTGTGTTCTCAATTCTGAATTCTGGTAAGAATGAAAGTATTTATTTTGTACATTTTAATATTTCGAGTGATTGATACTGCCATATCATATAAAATGATTACGACAAGTAAGTGTTCGCTCTAGATCCCCAGCCCAAGTTCAGGGTCTAGAGACAAACACAATATATGGACGCCTAACTAAAAAGATGGAAGGCGGATCTATTGTTGAGATCAGTGGGAACATATCACCTATCTTATTGAATAAAAGGAAACTATTGAACATATCTCAGATGCACTGCAGTCTTGGGGAACTAGTACTATATGAAAACAACTGGGTAAGATGTGCTGTGTGGTTAGAGAGATCTGACCCATTCTGTGTAGTGTCGTTGTGTTGTGCTGTGTGTAAGCGTGGTGCAGTAGGTAGATTACTGACACACCGCACAACTTTTGTTTCAGAATTGTGAGTTTCTGTTGCGGCACTAGGATAGTGCCACATAAGTAATCAAGATTACACAAGCAGACGTGTGTGCAGTCAAACAGTGTGACGGTGCAGTCTAGCATTGTATTCTAGCTACCGAGAGGAGTGGGCCATCTAAATCTAGCATGAGATCTTCGCAGACAAGATGAGTGATTAGTGGCCTGCTGAGGATTCACCATACTCCTAAAGAATTTATAAACATTTCCCCAACATAAAGATACTGAATTTTGGGAAAGATAACATTTATTAAAGTTTATAAGAAAATGGACAAAGCTTGTTCTAGTCACAGAGTGGGTGTGATGACACCACCCCAACAGCACATCCAGTAAAAGTTCTCCAAGAGACATTATAAATATAATTAATATTAACCAGTCTTATAAAATACTTATGTACACACTTTCCATTTTATTATGCCATATATTCATGCATTCCATTTATAACTCCATAACTTTTCATATGTTCTGACCAAAATAAAACATTGGTTCAGAACAAATAAATTTAAAGAAAATTTTAATATTTAAACTAAAGCAGCATGAGTTAGTTCAGTGTGTTATAGAATTGTATTAATAGTATTAGACATTAATTATCTGTGTGTGTTTGTATATTCTACTACAACACATTACATTTCAGTACCCTAGACTTTTTAACGTAGCTACATTCATAATAGTAAAAAAAATATGTTTGAGGTCGTAAGTGGTAGTAAGAAGGGCCTTCTGTAATTCCCATCTACATTTATCTCAGGAGCCTTCACAGCTGACCTCATACATCACACTAGGTAACACAACAACCATACAGTACCATCAAAACCACTACAAGGGTGTTGACTGATTGAAATATGTTAATTACGCGTAAACGTACATTGTTTTTCAAGAAGGGGTCCGTATACTTAACCGGACAATCAGAGGTCTGCCTCATGTCCGTGTCTCATGTATCTCCCTTATAACACTGGACACAAAATTTTGACTTATTGTGTGTACCTGAGATTAAACCAAGTTACCTTTATGTTGTTCGGGCTGCTGAATATGAAAATGGCCGTTAAAACACCGGATTAGCTCTAGTTTTTTTAAATATCTATAAAACAAGTTTTACACATTTGCATTTACATACCATATGATAATAATGCTCATAGCGGAAATGATTCACGGCGACGCCTTTTTGCCTGTCACTTGTAATGAGTTTCTGGAGCATCTCTCACATGGGTCCAACAATAGTCTGCTAGCATTGCTGCATTCCATTTCCCTTGGTACCTTTTTTCGAGGGTAGTAATGTCCTGATGAAATCGTTCCCAATGCTCGTCACTGACAGCACCGCAGTTAGCAGGGAAGAAATCCAGATGAGAGTGTAAAAAGTGTAATTTCAAAGACATGTTGTACCCAAGTCTCTCGTAGCGCTGCAAGAGGGTTTCTCTAAGCTCCTTGTAATTGTCAGCCTTGTTGTTTCCTAGAAAGTTTGTGGCCACTTGCTGGAAAGCATTCCAAGCTAACTTTTCATCACCTGTGATGATATCATCAAAACGCTGATCTCGGAAGAGCTGACGTATCTGTGGACCGACAAATACACCTTCCTTGATTTTGGCCTCACTAAGTCTTGGAAATTTATCACGAAGGTATAAAAATCCTGCCCCATTTCGATCCATGGCCTTTACACGGAGAAGAGGGAGAAAGATCTTGTGAGATTCTACAAGTGGTTCGTTCAGTACATTCTGTTTCCCCGGTTCAAGTGATTCTCGTTGGGGGCCAATCCTTTCTCTTGTGGTGGGAAGTCCTGGCACGGCTGTGCCACAGACAGAGGAAACAGCAAAACTTTGTGTAACCCTGCTGTAGCCCCATCAAGATGACAATAACCGTCAGGTCACCACAAATCTGCCACTTATACTTGTCATAGCTGATGGTGTGTAACAGTTGTTTCATGTTGTTGTAAGTTTCTTTCATGTGGACAGCATACCCGAGTGGAACAGATGGTAAAACGTTACCATTATGGAGCAGCACAGCTTTTAAGCTCAACTTGGACGAATCAAAGAACAGCCTTCAATAGTCGTCTTTGTAGTTGATGTGTAGTGCTGCCATCAGACCCACTATATCAACGCAAGCAATGAGGTTATCTGTCATTTTGAAATACGGAAGCAGATCTTTTTGCCGAGCACGAAACACGGACACATGCACATCTTCTAGAAGATTCCATTGCTGCAGTCTGGACCCCAACAGCTCTGCTTTATTTTTTGGCAATTCCAGATCTCTCACTAAATCATTCAATTCACTCTGGGTAATTTTATGTGGCTATGCAGACTCATCAATAGGCACGAAATCAGGATGTAAATGCTTTCACAGGTGACGGATGTCCACTGGCCTTGTTATCCTCTTCATCATCCATAGTATAAGATTCTGGTGGGTCGGGAACAGGAAGTCCTTCCCCGTGAGGCACTGGCCGCATAGCAGAGGGAATATTCGGATAGGTCACAGGCCGCTTTTTCTTCTTAGAAATACCATGTCCAATTGGAGGAGTCATGCAAAAGTAACAATTATTAAGATGGTTTGTCGGTTCCCTCTAGTGCCCTCGATTCATAGAGAGTTACGCCAACTAAAATTTGGCCGCCATTTTCGGCTGTACCCGTATTGCAGGAAAATGGACCCAATCGCGAGTTTCAGACCCAATTTGCATTTTCGTTTAGGTTAGCTAATAATTTGAAATAAAATTAGATGCAAATACAGTAGCACATATTTGTACTATTATTTGTATTTCAACTAACAAAACAAAAAGAAGAAAACTTGTTTACTTACCGGTTTATTGAAAAGAATCAGTAGCGTGGATTTTTAACACATACTCCGTTGAATTTTATATTCCGTTAGAATTCCACTATTTAGCAACAAACATTCCGTTAGAGTTGCAACACTTAGCAAAACATACTTCCTTCGAATTGAACTATTTACCTAGTTTGACATGTGGAAACTGGTGAATGACTGTTGTAGACACTGACAGTTTTACTAGATCCAGATAACACTGACTAACAAAAAAAAACTTTTTTTTTCTTTCTCTAACATTTCTATGTTTTTCTGGTCAATTTTAATGCGCTGTTTTTAAATCTGCAAACCGTTTTTCTCTATCAGGTCGGGATCTCTAGAAATATGCAATTGAAGTTTTTTAACAACGCATACAGTATTTCAACATCATTCGTACAAGAAGTATAACAGTTATGTAGGCTTGAATTTCTTTGCAGTCGACTTTCGTCGGTGAATGGCATGTGGTACATCGCGATGAAGCATCCAACAATAATCGGCAAGCATGGTCACACTCCACCGTCCTTGATAACGTGACTCCATTACGGCGATATCTTGATGGAATCATTCTCCATGTTCATCGCTGACTTCGCCAAGGTTGTCAGGGAAAAAGTTAAGATGCGAATCGAGCAAATGGATTTTGAGGGACATGCTACAGCCCATAATTATGTATGCATCTATGCACTGCTTAACAATATGCATACATAATCGACAGATTTGTGATTTTCCAGAAAGTTATCGACGATTGATTTGAATGCCATCCATGCGCGAAGTTCCCTACCATGTAACAAGTTCTCGAATTGTTTGTCTGCAATAACTTTCCTAATCTGAGGTCCTACAAAGATACCTTCCTTTATCTTTGCATCGCTAACTTGCGGAAACTTTTCTTGAAGATAAGTGAAAGCTTTGCTCGTTTTATCTAACGCTTTTACAAAATTCTTCATGAGCGCCAACTTTATATGTAACAGTGGTAAAATGAAGGTGTCTTTGTTAACTAATGGCTCGCGTATTACATTTTTATGCCCGAGCTGCATACGATCCCGGATAGGCCACACCTTTCTTGCATAATGTTCCTGTCTGTTGCGGCTGTCCCATTCACATCGGAAGCAACAAAATTTAGTATACCCAGTCTGCATGCCCGTGAGAATTGCAATGACCTTTAGGTCTCCACAAATCCGCCATTGGTAGTCATTGTACTTTATTTTTTCCAAACGTATAGCCATATTGTCATAAGTTTCTTTCATATGAACAGAGTAGGCGACTGGAATTGATGAAAAAAAAATTTCTGTTATGCAATAACACGGCTTTTAGACTAGTCTTGGAAGAATCGATGAAAAATCGCCATTCGTTGACTATGTGCTCATGACCGTTTACATCTTTGCAATAGCAAATGTCATCATCCGTCTCAAAGTATTGAACAAGTTCTCTGTGTCTATGACGAAATTTAGATATCAGAGTATTGGGCGCTAAAAGATTCCATTCTTTGAGTCGCGAACCGAGTAATTCCGCTTGTCCTTTGGTAACAGCAAGATCACGTATTAGATCTGAAAGTTCTGAATGGTTAATTAAGTAAACACCATCATTCACTGGTGTTGCAAGTGGAACTTATGGAAGGGGAAGTAATCTTTAGAATGTTTTGAACATATTAAATTTCGAGTTGCAACGCTTGATTAAGCGGATACTTGTTTGACTTTAGGATAGAATTATCTTTTCCTATTTTCGGGTGACAGAGTACAGATAAGCGTGTGAACGCTGGTTAATGTATTTATTCTGTACTGTTTTGAGTCATGTGAATAGCTCGCTAGTCTGCATGCGTTATCGAGAACGGTGTTCAAGACAACCGAATCTCGTGACGGGTTTTTTGGCGGGACTAGTGTGTGATTGAGGGAGTTGTGTTTTGGGCGTGGACCGTGTAGGTCGAGTCCCAGTGTTTTTGGATAACGTATGCCTACGTAGGATTTGAGAAAATGTCGACTTATATATTTCGCTGTGTGTACAGCCTATGTGATACACTGCAGTGAAGATTTGTTTAGGCCATATGAACCTTATTATAGCTGCCGTGTGATGCAGGCTTTGCTATGTATTGAAGTACTTTTGTAGGCCATATTTTGAAGATTAATGAAGCTGCCGGGTGATGCAGGCTTCGCTGTGTATTGAAGTACTTTTGTAGGCCATATTGTGAAGATTAATGAAGCTGCCGTGTGATGCAGGCTTCGCTGTGTATTAAGGTACTTTTGTAGGCCATATTTTGAAGATTAATGAAGCTGCCGTGTGATGCAGGCTTTGCTATGTATTGAAGTACTTTTGTAGGCTATATTTTGAAGATTAATGAAGCTGCGGACAGGCCATATTATATATTAACTGCAGTGTGGAGATGTATGAAGCTATTAAGCTATTATTAGTCCAGGATTAGGACAGGCCATATTATGTTTAACTACAGTATGAAGATTTGTGAAGCTATTAAGCTATTATCAGTCCAGGATTAGGACAGGCCATATTATATATTAACTGCAGTGTGGAGATGTATGAAGCTATTAAGCTATTATCAGTCCAGGATTAGGACAGGCCGTGGAGATGTATGAAGCTATTAAGCTATTATCAGTCCAGGATTAGGACAGGCCATATTATATATTAACTGCAGTGTGGAGATGTATGAAGCTATTAAGCTATTATAAGTCCAGGATTAGGACAGGCCGTATTATATATATTTAATGCAATGTGGAAATTATATGATTCGTGTTTTGCTGTCGAATGTGTGTCATTTATGTCATCGTATCTGTGTTGTAACGGAATAAACAGTATCGAACTGTTCCAGTCGTTTGCAACCCTTCTTCACTCCTGCATGTACTCTTATGTACGTACCGTGGTGTGCGAACATATCAACACACACCCAGGTCAACATTCCAGACACAGTGACAGGACAGCAGCACACATATATTGAATTAGCCTGTGTGGCGATGATATAGACCAAACCACTACACTCGCAACAGTGGGTGCAAACAGACTATATAACATTTAGACTTAGCGCCGTTATCAGCGGTGGTTTCAAAGACATAATAACATTCACGTTTAATTACATTCAGTGAGAAACCAGCAAATCTAGGTTGTATCAACTGGTATGTAATCTGAGTCAGAATTAGTTTCTAAAGCAGGTAAACTATCACTTTCTGATGGTTCATTTACGTCCAACGGATATTGTTCTGGTGGTACTTGGATCGGACACGTAATTGGATCATGAGGCACTGTTTTCGAAACCGATTCAATATTTGGATAAACCACAGACTTTCTAGTTTTAAAAGTGAAACCATGGATATTTGTCAAGCAGAAGTAACAATCAGTAGTGTGATTTGTATGTTCACGCCATATTACTGGCACGCCAAAAGGCATCGACTTATGCTTCGGCGATTTTCGTAACCAACCTGCCAATGTATCGAACAAACCGCATTTGGCTTCCAAGATTTATTTGCATCATCAACTTTCGAATCGAAATAAAGTTCATATGCTATCTTTAGTAATGGTGTAAAGTTTTTCTGGTCAACACGATCGGTAAAATATCCGCACACGTAACAGAACAGATCAGCCGAATTTCTACAACTTCTAGAAGCCATATTTTGCTCAGAATTATTTCAAAATACAGTAACTATTTGAAAAATCGCGTAACATATGTCATGCATCTTTTAACAGTATAAAAAGTAGAATTATGTTGCTTTTTATTAATTTTTAATAAGTTATATAGTAAAAATGAAACGGAGCAAATAACGATTTCCCAAAAATATATTTATTCACAAATATCTTAAGAACCCGACGTGATAGAGATAAACGGATTTCAGATTTGAAATCAGCGCAAGAAACTGACCTAAGAACACTTATTCTTATATAAGAAAGAAAAATGTTGTTTGTCAGTGTAATCACATCAGTTTATGTTTTCATTAAAAATCGCGACTATGTACAGATAGTTTTATCAAAATTTATTACATATTTTGGACCGGAGATTTTATTATAGTTTTATTATACAATTTTATTATTATTATTATATATATATACACACACACACATATATACACACACACACACACATATATATATATAAAATTTATATATTATATAATTTTTATTATTATATAATAATAATATTATATAATTTATTATATAATTTTGTTATCATGTTATTATAATTAATAAATATTAATAAAATATTACAAATATAAAATTTTATTATATTATATAATTTTTATTATATAATTTTGATATTTTATATATTATAATTATACAATTATATAATTTATATTATATAATTTAAAATTATATAAATTATATAAAATATATATAATATATAAATTTACAATTATATGTTATATATATATATATATATATATATATATATATATATATATATATATATATATATATATATATATATATATATATATATATAATTTGTATTATTATATAATAATAATAATATATAATAATTTATTATATAATGTTATGTAATTTTATTATAATTAAAAATATTAATAAAATAATAAAAACATAAAACTTTATTACATTATCTCATTTTATATATTTAAATTATATAATTATAAAATTATATAATATATATTATATAACTTAAAATTATATAGATTATATAAACAATATATATATATATATATATATATATATATATATATATATATATATATATATATATATATATATATATATATATATATATATATATATATATATATATATATATATATATATATATATATATATATATATATATATATATATATATATATATATATATATATATATATATATCTTCTTCTTCTTCGTTCGCCCTGAAAAGGACGGTGGTTGCGTTGTGTCTGTTTCCAACGTAGCTGTGATATCTGCACCTTTCGGTCGACACATCCGACTTCTGCACGGCATTTTTTAGGACCGGGTTTGCCTTCCCATTGCGATCCGTACTCGCTCAGCCAGCCATATATATATATATATATATATATATATATATATATATATATATATATATATATATATATATATATATATATATATATATATATATATATATATATATATATATATAATCTTATAAATATAGAAGAGGTGTTAAGAATAGACAGACCTTGGGAACTGCATAATATAGTCAAACAATATTTACCACGAACAAATGTTAATATTAGTGTCTGGGAATGTGAAGGTCTGATGCTGTTCTTACAATGCATATGACTTTTAACAGATGAAAGTCAATTAAATATCTGTTAAAGTCAGTTATATAACTGGAACCACCAGATCTTTACACCCCTCCATTTTAATATAATTCTTGTTTAGAGTTTCATCTCGATTGTGATTGTTTTTTTTTGTTTTCTTTGTTTATTTATTTAACGTATTAGCATAATTGTGATTGTCCCTATTTACAATGATTTGACAAATGTGATGCCACTTTCTCATCGGCAGTTGTTCATATTATTTGGAATTGAAAACAATATATATCCTAATTATAACCCATCAGAGGTTGAACGGGATATTTTTCTTCATTAATTTAAAATAAAAAAACATCTTACTCGACGCTTATTAACCTTCTAGCCCTGGTATTGTCCGGCCGAAAATGGCGTCTACGTCGTTCAGCCTCGTTTTCGATTCTGACATAGTTGGCGTCACTCTGTATGAATGATCGAGGGCACTAGTTCCCTCCACACCATTGGAACTGCTAAACGCATCGATCGTCCTTTTTGGTTCAACCAGCAGCGCAGATTCGTTGCACAGGATTGACAACTTATGTGTGGGGCCCAATACCGGTCCTGGTCACAGATCTCACAACCAAAATAAAGGCTGTAAGCTTTTTTTATCAACCGTATAATGGGTCACCTTTGTGATAGCAAAGTTATTTGTCCGCAAATATAGCAAAAATAATCCGCACTGTTCACACATTCACGAGGCATCTTGAACGACACGTCTGCACTCACAGAATCCACAACACAAATGATGACAAGGAGGAAATGTAGTTGCAATGACTGCTACAGATTGTGTCATCCAATTGGCGCTCAAGGCAATCCGTCTCGTGGGGAATCGCGCGCCACGGCTATAGAAAAGAGAAGGACTGGGTCATTCGCGTCGGGAAGGTGAAGCCACCAGCCTACTGACCCCCCCCCCCCTTCTGATCTTGAAAACTAGAGCTAATTCGCGATTTTTAAGTTCATATTCGTGATCAGCATGTCCAAATTAAGTACAAATAGCTACTTTTGTCTCGAATACATTTTGGCTGTTGTCCAGTGTAATCTGTCTCGCTTATCTTCCTTACACCTATTTCGTGCCTATCTCCCTCATGTCAGTGTCTCACGTATATCCGCTCTGTCTGTGTCTTGCGCGTCTCACTTATGTATATGCTCGCGTATCTCCCTTATGTGTCCCACATATCATCCATATGTCTGTGGGGTCCGTAGCCTTCACCCGATAATCAAAGGTATCCTCGGAACAAGAAAGGTAAAGAACCCTAGCTCAGCTAAACGATGAGTTAAAAAAACACCAAACACATAAACTGGTAATACACCTTACTAGGGCTAAGGACAAAGAAAATTGCCTACGTTACCGCCATAAGTCGTTCACCAACAACAACAACAAATAAAAAAAAAACAGAAAGGAAAGAAAGCGAGAAAATAAGAACAATGACAAATAAATGAAAATAATATAACCCGTTTATCGGCTGTATGTAGTTTTGTTTGTCCTTTGTCATATAAAGACGTATTACCATTTTTGTTAAACCCACCGTTTACCGCACAGTCTAACTGCAGTCTTTAGCTTCTCTTAACAGCTAAACAACACATAGGAACAACAAAGACAGCTAAGCAATACACATGAACAATGAAGACAGATAAACAACACATAGGAACAACAAAGACAGCTAAGCAATACACATGAACAATAAAGACAGATAAACAACATATAGGAACAACAAAAACAGCTAAGCAACACACAGGGACAACAAAGACAGCTAAACAGCACACAGGGACAACAAAGACAGCTAAGCAACACACATGAACAATAAAGACAGATAAACAACACACATGAACAACAAAGACAGCTAAACAGCACCCAGGGACAACAAAGACAGCTAAGAAACACACAGGGACAACAAAGACAGATAAACAACACACAGGAACATCAAAGACAGCTAAGCAACACACAGGGACAACAAAGACAGCTAAACAGCACCCAGGAACAACAAAGACAGCTAAGCAACACACAGGGACAACAAAGACAGCTAAACAGCACCCAGGGACAACAAAGACAGGTAAACAACACACAGGAACAACAGAGACAGCTAAGCAACACACAGGGACAACAAAGACAGATAAGCAACACACAGGGACAACAATGACAGATAAAAAACACACAGGAACAACAAAGACAGCTAAACAGCACCCAGGGACAACAAAGACAGGTAAACAACACACAGGAACAACAGAGACAGCTAAGCAACACACAGGGACAACAAAGACAGATAAGCAACACACAGAGACAACAATGACAGATAAACAACACACAGGAACAACAAAGACAGCTAAACAGCACCCAGGGACAACAAAGACAGGTAAACAACACACAGAACCAACAAAGACATCTAAATAACACACAGAGAAACTAGGTAGAACAGAAAGGTTATTGGAAACACCGGGCGAGAGGGTTGCAGACACATAGTAAGTCCTGATTCCTATGACAACATCAACCACCTTACAAGATCAGAGCACTTTTTCCCGGTTAGGAACAGAACATGTACCACTTTATCACTCGAACATAATCCAGTCAAAAGACACTCCCGAGTGCCAGCTGTGCAGTCGAACCTGTGGAAAGTGTGACCATCAACTTTGAATGTCTAGGACTCGACCATGTTAGAACAATGGTTCTTCCTACCTGGCAGTTAAATGGAACACCTTATACGAAGCGAATTAACATATAGCAAACGTATCGCGTCGTGAGTGCTTGTTAGTTCTAACTCTAAAAAAATTACATTTTGAGAAAAAGGACATTTTGTGTTTTACGGTTACATTAAAAATGACAGATGAAACAAAATTGAGTTCTCGTAAAGATTTAACAGGGATTTTAATCATCATAAATAACACGTTATATGGTAGGTTCGTTAATCCCCTTTCCGTTTTGTAATAACTTCCAAAATGCTATTAAAAAAAAAAAAAGGAGTTAGAACTAAGAAACATTCACGACGCGATATGCAGATACCACTACAAAGCACTGGGCAGAAGGACGAAAGCCTAAACTCTGCTAGATCGACAACAGCAACAACACAAATATATGAAAGAAAAGGAAAGATCAGTAACTGAGAGTAATTTATTTCTTGAGTGCAGCTTATTGTCATGAAGTATTGCTACTCTTGGCTTCATTGACAAGTGTTTAGTTAATATCTGATCACGAAATTCCCTTAACTAGCCTACTTCACTGAGTGTGGTGTGGATCCAGTGTTGCATATAGCAGAAGTAATAGTATTAAAACAGAGAAAAATGGTATGGAGTCAGTTAAACAAATAGACACTAAACTAGAAACATGGGACGTTTCGTGATGTAACCTTCGTCAGCCAGTCATAGACTGGAGACAAAGTGATAGGCCGCAAGAAGATTACTTATGTAAGTTTTCCCTCCCTAGGCGAGCGTGTTCGATTGCTGTGGCATGCTGGCAAAAAAACAAAAAAAAAACAAATATGAAACAAAAACACAGAGACATGCAGACTTGCGTAACATCAGCCCGTTGGTGCCCCTATTGCTTTTACTGTTTATTGCATAATTAGTAATATATATATGATATATATATATACTATATATATATATATATATATATATATATATATATATATATATATATATATATATATATATATATACTCCCAATATCTGATTCTAAAAATAATTTTCAATCGAAAACAATATTTAATAATAAAAAGATGTTGGCATCAATCGTTCAAACTTTACGCTCTTATAGAATATGCTCAATAACTGTGACAGAAGATTCAGAATCCATGTTGAAAATAGCGATATGCAAGACTATCTAATCCCCATGTTGCATGAATTCAGGCGACTTCTTAAAATAGCTCACATAAAGGAGAACAAACGAGACTGACGAGACTAGTGAATGAGCTTTGAAAAAGTACAGCCTCGGAATTGGAGACAGTACGCAAGAAAAAGTACTCTTAACTCTTATCAGATACAGATCAAATTTAAAATAGGTCAACAAAATGTAAGCAAAATGTAAAGAACAAATAAGTGATCACAATCGGTCCTGTAGTTCTTCAGTGTTTTTATTAATAGACATACGGGTGAGCTGAAAAATATACTGAAGCACATTAAAAACGCACCACATGTATAATCCAGGAACAGAGTGTGAAATGTAAATATAAGTGTTTACAAGTTTACATATTTGGAATCTTTATTCATTTTCCTATGAATCCATGCTGGTCATTAATTTGTACATTTGATTGTTATGAAATTCATTGCATTCTGCGCAGGCAAGGGAGAAAACCAAAAATGCAACCAATAAAAAAATTCATTCACACTATCCTCAGTATCTGGTATGTCCACTGTGTGCTTGCAAACAAGCTTGGCAGCGGTTCCGCATGGAACGCACAAGTCTCTGAAGGAAATTCCGGGGAATCAAGTCCCATTCACGTGTAAGAGCAGCTTCGAGCTGTTGCAGAGTAGCTGGAGAACCTTGCCTGCAGACTCTGCGTCCAAGCTCGTCCCACAGATGTTCTATAGGGGACATGTCTGGTGATAGGGCAGGCCAATCAATCGTCACAATGTTCTGCTGCTGCAGATATTGCTGCGTAATGCATGCGGTGTGCGCACGTGCGTTATCCTGCTGGAGAAGCTGCAAGTCTGGATAATTTGTGAACGCAGGAGCAACCAATGCATCCAGAACCTCATCTCGATATGTCACAGCATTAACATTTCCACGGAAGACGTGAAGAGGCAAGCGATGGTGAAAACTGAATCCTCCCCAAATGTGAATACTGTCACCTCCAAATCGGTTGTGCTGACGAACCCAGCAATCTGCAAAGCGCTCTCCACACCGTCGCCAAATCCGCATAAGTCCATCAGCAAAGGATATGTTCAATCTGCTCTCGTCTGTGAATAGGATAGCATTCCACTGCAGTCTAGTCCATCTGACATGTTGCTCTGGCCATTGCATGCGCTGCTGACGATGTCTGAGAGTCAAGTTTGGCCCAACATAAGGTCGTCTTGCAGTAAGGCCTGTATCTCTGAGTCGTCGTATGACTGTCATTTGAGAGACTTGTCCACGTCTACCCCCTATTGCTCTTGCTGTTTGACTTGCCGGGAGAGAACGATTCCTTAGGTGACTCAGCACAATATGACGATCTTGCGCAGGGGTAGTAACTCGTGGTTGGCCACTCCGAAGTCTATCCCGGGCACTGCCAGTGGTTCCGTAACGTTCATTGAGACGTACAATAGTGCTGTGGTGGCAATTCATCCTTCTGGCAATGGCCCGCGAGCTCATTCCGGTCTCCAACATACCAATGGCTCGATGGCGGTCGTTTTCAGATAGTCGTGGCATTTCAAGCACATGTACTGGGTGTTTTATCTCAACGGCCTTTTTATACCGAGTATACTGCCACAACGCGTACACATTTTCAGGGTCATAGCTGTTGGGAATCGTGTTGCACGTGTAACTTTCATTGTTTTCATGTAGTTTGTACACATACCCGTCGGTTGAATCATGCACTTTCCATTCTAGCAGCCATTCGCTCTCTACCTCATGACAAACACGGAGAAAATCCATTCCCACACTTTTTTTTTCCAGCTTCTCGGCATCAGTATATATAATAGTGGTGCGTTTTTAATGTGCTTCAGTATATAATGTTTGTTGTAGGTTTTCAATTGTGAACGCGCTAAAATGACAGTCTGGAAAAAAAAGGTCCTCTAAAGCAAGGGTGTTCAACCTACGGCCCGGATCTGGATTGTCTCCTCGCCAAGGTGTTCAAACCGGCCCGCCAGTCACTGTAAAAAAATCAAGTCTAGGCAGAAAAATACTAGCACCAGCCAATTCGTGAAAATTCCAAGCAAATCACAGACAAATTAGAGCTACAAGGTATTCTTCTTCTTCTTCTTCTTCCGTCCTTAGCCAAGGACCGACCAAGCAGTCAGTGGCCATTACGCCTTTCGGCGTCTTAGGGCAACAAGAAATTATCCGTTGTTCCGTTACGCCTAAAGGCGTTTATTGGTACAACAGAATATTAATTGTTGTTTCCGTAATCAATGTGACAAGCAAGCGGTTGATCAATCCGCTGTGTACAAGGTATATCTCCATTATAATCACATAGAGCGGCATCCAGGGTGCCCCATCACTTCATCGCGGTCAGTTTATCAGACTGTCGTCTGTTGTATGCTCTGTATCGTTTCCTATCATACCATGATTATTACATGCGAATGCGCCATTGGTACATTCAAACTGTATCTTTAATACACATATTAAAAGGAAAATTCTTCGACTCCTTTTGGCCGAACACCATCACCAGCCAAGTGCTGCTTTCTCGGAGCAAAGAAAAAAAAATAATAATAAAAGATATGCCCACCATTATTGCGGGCAGACGCTGGAACTGGGTTGCCTACTGTCCTCAGAAGAGATCACGATGCCGTCACAAGAACCGTTGTGTTACAGACCCCAGAAGGACGGGGAAAGAGAGGCAGAAAAAAAACATGGCGGGGAATCGTGGAGGCCGAGATGCAAAGCATGAACCAGAGTTGGGGCACTGCACGAAGGATGGCCACCAGCCGATCAACATTCTACCCTACAAACGCTGCCCTACAAGGCGCAACTATACGTGATGGCCACTGATTGCTTTATTAGTCTGGGGCTAAGAATCCAAGAACAATATATTTTTAAAAATGTATAAGTGAACGAAATGAAACAAAGCATGATGAAAATTTTAAGTACGCCTTGACGTTTAGCTCATATGATTGTGAGTGTGAGTGTGTGTGTGCGCTTGCGTGAGCATGTATGCTGTATGTATGAAGACAGTTTCTGAGCCTACTAGTAACCAGAGCAAATAGAGCACACATAATGACAATGCGTGAGCTACAAATTGCATGGAAATAAAATTACCTATTAAAACAAAATAGTACCAACAAATTAACGTAAAAAGTATATCACAGTTTCTGAGTCAGTCAGATGTACGTATTAATATACAACTATGCTAACTATAGGTATACATGACTTAATTTATACAGCAACTAATACAGAAAAGATGAAACGACCGACTGTAAATATGCTGGATTTTGATGATTAAATGAAGGAAAGTTGTGAAACAAACATGAAGGGGGCTGCTGTAAAACTGATAACAGAATGTTAAAAAATATTAAAATAAACAAAAACAATTGTATTTGAGTCAGTTTTATAAATCAAACATACTTTTGATGATAAATGAAGGAAAGTAGTGAAACAAAAATGAAGGAAAGTAGTGAAACAAAAATGATAACAGAATGTTAAAAAATAGAAAATCAAATTGTATTTGAGTCAGTTTTATACATCAAACATAGACTAGACACCTGGGACGTTTCGAGGTTACCCTTGGTCGACCATCATCACCACATACACTAGACACCCGGGATGTTTTGAGGTTACCCTTGGTCGACCATCGTCATCACATACACTAGACACCCGGGATGTTTCGAGGTTACCCTTGGTCGACCATCATCATCACATACACTTGACACCAGGGATGTTTCGAGGTTACCCTTGGTCGACCATCATCATCACATACACTAGACACCCGGGACATTTCGAGGTTACCCTTGGTCGACCATCATCATCCCATACACTAGACACCCGGGACATTTCGAGGTTACCCTTGGTCGACCATTATCATCACATACACTAGACACCCGGGACATTTCGAGGTTACCCATGGTCGACCATCATCATCACATACACTAGACACCCGGGACATTTCGAGGTTACCCTTGGTCGACCATCATCATCACATACACTAGACACCCGGGACATTTCGAGGTTACCCATGGTCGACCATTATCATCACATACACTAGACACCCGGGACATTTCGAGGTTACCCATGGTCGACCATCATCATCACATACACTAGACACCCGGGACATTTCGAGGTTACCCTTGGTCGACCATCATCATCATTATTTTCTTTTTTTTGCTTCTTATGGAACCACCACTGCAACCGGTTCCTGTACAGGAAGCTTTCAAGGCATTCAAATACTACTGCATTGGT
Source organism: Oreohelix idahoensis (assembly GCA_024509875.1). NCBI lineage: Eukaryota > Metazoa > Mollusca > Gastropoda > Stylommatophora > Oreohelicidae > Oreohelix > Oreohelix idahoensis. The sequence goes on along the minus strand of JAMPIV010014046.1, from coordinate 90,719 downwards.
GGCTACTGTAACAGTCTTTTTTATATAATGAGATTGCCAGCATCATGCACAACCTCATATTAGTCGCCTCTTACGACATGCTTGCGGAAGCATTAGTCTTAATCGTTCTTTATGTCATCAGAGATCCCGGGGACTACACAGGGCATTGCCAGCCATTGTCACATCTGTTTTCTATTTATGACTCGCTGACGAAGAGCGGTCCCCAAACGTCCCATTTTTCTACTGTATTGTTTATTTCGTAAACTTGACTCTAATCCCATTTTTTTAAACTTGTGATAGCGCAAGATATAACTTTATTTTAAAATCACATGCAGTTAAGTTTGACATATGACATACGAGTAAGAAACCAACAGGAATAAAAACATGAGTATCGATTATGTTCTTGGATAACCTACTCTTGTGCGTTGGTGACATTAATGTCAGTACAAATGTAGAACACAATCAGACAGATATATTAACTGAACTTCTGTATAACTCGAATGTAAGACAGACTAGCGAAGGTGCCGTGTCCAACAGTCCACCTTCTCGCAATAAACTCCGCGTGGCCAACATTCAGGCCTGCTGACAGTGAATATTACACTTCAAGGAAGAAACATTACCAAGAAACTTAATGTGGCTTACACTCAGACCTGCTGGCGCGAATATTAAACTCCAAGCAAGGAGAACTTCCTTTCTGATTACACGGGTGAATGCATCTGCAACATTGCTAGCTTTCTTTCCAGACGCGACTTTTCCCTTAGCGCCGCCTCAAGACGTTTGTTAAGTTCAATTTCTGATGTCTTCCACAGAACAAGTAATTCTTCTTTGGTGACTGCATCAAGACAAAATGGTTCAAGGGATGCCTCGGCTTGGGCAGAGTCTGCAGCAGAACATAGATGGTCCTGGTATGACCGAGTTTTATACAGTAAGGACCGTGCGAGACTAATATTGCTAGTTTTCGGCAGTAAAATGCTATTGCTATAATTGGAAGCGGAAGCTCCAGCGCTTGCTAGGTTATGGCTGTCATCTGACTGGGTTTTGAGCATAAGCATTTGATCGCCCACAATATTTGGAGTTTTCTCGCCACCCAATACATCGTCGTCATCATCAGCCTCGTCATCGCCATCAGTATCTTCATCGCTGTCAAGTCCTTCGACATAAAAATCAGCTACTCGATGCATCACACTTCCGTTGTGAAGAGAATCAGAAAATCTCACTCGACTTACTGTGGAATTTTCAACAGTAAGAGGTATCTGATGCTTCGACCTATTCCCCGGTGATAGTTCATTAACCATGGACGCAGTCGGGAGGGATGACCTCGATGAAAGTCTATGCCTGGTGTTGTTTAGAGGAGAGTCCAGAGATAGAATGGGAGAACTGGAGTGGTCGACTGAAAGGCTTCTGAGTCTGTTGCTAGTGGATTCAGAGCCTGTACTCACTGTCAAAGGATTATCTGAGCTCATGTCCAAATAAGGAGATGAAGCCATCTCCGTCTGATGAGAACGATAGCGACGATGTCGACGATCTCGAGGGATTTTTCGAAGTCGTCGTGCTGAGAGGGATGGTGATGACTTGAGTGTTTGTAAAGTCAGAACTGGACTGCTGGTTTTGTAAGTATTTGGAAGACATTTTTCGCTAATCACCCGGCTTCCACCTAATAAACTGTCGTCTGATTCAGGGGATGAAGATTCACTGCTAGAAATGCTTTTAGTCGCACCTGCGCCAGAATAGTTTGGCTTACACACCGGTACAGATGATTCTGCTGTGTGACCTAATTTGTGAGCAGAGGCGGATCCCAGTTCTATATTGACGGTGAGTTGCTTTAGTGGAATCTCAGTGATGGATGGAGTAGAAATGGTATCGTCGTCCATTAGACCCGAATCCGTCATTTCTTTCAACCTAGAAAGAAAGAGCAACAGTGTTTCACAAGAAAAATGATCAAAAACATGCTAAAGTATAGATAATAATTATATAATTATAGTAAATGTTCCTAAATGTTTTTGGTAACCCCCCCCCCCCCCCCATCCCCCTCCCTCCCCCCCGGCTTTTAATAAAGCTTCATATATTTTCTATTCAGTATGAGAGGCAATAATTTATAGAATTTACCACGTATATGTACATAGAAAATAAACATACAGAATAATATAAAACTTGCAAGGTGGATAGCATTTTTTGTACCGTTAATTTGCTAAATGCTTATGAACGTCTCATGGTTTGGTTTTAAGGACTATCTTTCATTGCACACAGACAACTCCATCAGTGCTCCAATCTCCACCCTTAGATCACACAAGGGGGATCTCAGCACAGTGCCCGAACTCTGTAGCACCGGCAAGGATCCCAATGTATGTATACAGGAATCACACCTTCTATAAGTGTTTTTGTGGTGGGTAGGTTTCTAATTTTTAAATTTTGCTAAGGCAGCGGCCTTATGGCCTACTCTTTACGATTTCCAACTGTCGTGGGATTTTTAACGTGCGCAACTTGAACAGGGGACTTCCTACTTTTTGGCCCTTATCCGAGAAGGCTAGTCATCCGATCTCACTACCCATGAGACCAGGGGGAATATGACATCATTAGGACCACTGGTTCTGACATAAACTATATTCCCTCAACTGGGAATGGAACCGGTACCTCTATGATTCGAGGCGGACGTCATACCTCTTAACTACTACTGGGTGCTAATATCTGTCTCTAGTTGTTGAACTCTTATATTTGGCCTTCTTTAAACAAATTCTTCGTCCCGTGGAGCTGACGGGGGTCTCTGAGGACAGTGAGATGGAGTATAAAACTACTGCTTCCTCAAGCATGTTGTTAAAGGCAACTAACGTAAGGCTGTGTGTGCGGCTGGCAAGCTCATCATATAAAACAGACTGCTACATAAAACCACAGATGCAGGCAGGAGCATGCCCTTTGATGCAGGCTTCCTACAAGGGAGTCAGCAGAACTTGTGGCACCATTAACGAACGAACGAACGAACGAACTTTATTTTCAAAGGGTTGAGAATTGGGCACGCAGGCCCGTCTGACATTCTGCCCTTCCTCTCTCTCTCTCATCATGTATACTAATATCCTTTCATCCTCACATTTACTTTAAGCATTATTAAGGCATTTATCATTATAAAAGTAATATTACATTTGCAATAATCATCATAATTAAAGTGTTTTTAAAATAAAATAAAAATAATAAAAAAAAAATAAAAAAAAATTAATAATAATGAATTTGAAAAAAAAATTAATAAATAAAAAAATAAAAACAAAAAAACAACAAAAAACAATAACAACAAGACATAAGAATCGAATTCTTCGTACTGTAAATTAGTGATTTGAGACATATTCAGAGGTATGTTATAAGAACTTGTAAAATGTTCATACGGTGTTCAACTGATCCAAAAGAAGCAAAGAATCAAGGAGATGATGATGAATATATTATTATCTGTTTTACATCTTCCTTCCTCTGTTAGTATGTGAATAATAATAATAATAATCATCATCATCTCATCTCAACCCGTAACCCGTCATGGGTCGTAGGGGTGCTGTCACAGTATAGACATTCGCAGAAATCTTGAGTTGGTTACGCTGTTGAGTGGCGACGCTGGTAGAATAGAGAAAAACCCGTTTGGTCAGTTTGGCCAAAACGGAAGTCGATATGAAACTTTTGGCGCAATTCATTCTACGAGATGTCTGCCGTCCTGTTCGGACGTTTGTTGCCTTTGTCAGCAGTTTTGCTGGGAGATTATATGAATGCCATTTTTGCTCATTGCTTGCCGATTGTTTCAGGTGTTCAGGATTATTGATAGATTACTAGATTGGTGATGTGATTTTTCCTAGTAGTTTTTTCCTGGATATTATTTACGTAGAATCTTGCAATTATGTATTGCTTTACTTTGGTACTGGACTCTGCCTGTGAGCGATAGTCAGTGTGTAGTTGCTGGTTAGATTATGTCGGTAACTATTTTGCTATTATATTGAGCTACAGTGTTTAGCAGGTTATCAGCAGACAGGGTCCTCCACTGCTCTCTATTCTCAGCTATGCGTACACGTGTGGAAAAACCGTGCCATGCCCATTCTTTGATGTTATCATCCCAGGATTTTCTTTGCCTTCTTCTTCTCCGTTTACCTTCGACTATTCCCTGAAGGATCGTTTTCGAAAGGGAGTCATGACGAGTTACATGCCCAAACCAGGCAAGCTTTCGACGTTTCACTACTGACAAAAGTGGTTCTTGGTGGCCTGCATAAGTGTTTATTTTCTCTCTAACATAGACATTTATTTTGTGCTCTTTATATCAAATGCTATATAAAATAATAATAATAAAATATAATTAATTCACTTACCATTTTGCTTTTTCCACAATGTCGTAAAAATTCCTGTTAATTCTTTTGGTCTTGGCAATTTCTGCAAGTCGATTTCTCTAAGGAAAAGAAAGAAAGACGAAAATGCAAATATTTCTGTTCTTTCTGCATCTTGGAGGCACTAATGGCAGTTAGAGGGAATAGATGTTCATATAGGACACATTATATATAATCAGTTAGAGAGACAATAAATTGACAGACAAAATACAGACAGACAGCTACATGCAGATATAAAAGATAGATAGATAGAGAGATAGATAGATTGACAGATCGATGGACAGATTGATAGATAGATCGATCGATCGATAGAACGAAAGATAGAGAGATCGAGAGAGAGAGAGATCGAGAGATAGAGAGATCGAGAGATAGATAGATAGATCGAGAGATAGATAGATCGATAGATAGATAGATCGAGAGATAGATAGATAGATAGATAGATAGATAGATAGATAGATAGATAGATAGATAGATAGATAGATAGATAGATAGATAGATAGATAGATAGATAGATAGATAGATAGATAGATAGATAGATAGATAGATAGATAGATAGATAGATAGATAGATAGTTAGATAGATGGATAGATATATAGATAGATAGATAGATAGATAGATAGATAGATAGATAGATAGATAGATAGATAGATAGATAGATAGATAGATAGATAGATAGATAGATAGATAGATAGATAGATAGATAGATAGAGAGATAGATAGATAGATAGATAGACAGATAGATAGATAGATAGATAGATAGATAGATAGATTGAGAGGTAGAGAGAGAGAGATAGATAGATAGATAGATAGATAGATAGATAGATAGATCGAGAGATAGAGAGATAGATCGAGAGATAGAGAGATAGATCGAGAGATAGATAGATGTTGCGTGAGAAATTCTCGCAACATCGTTTTATTACAATATATATTTTATAACGCAAGGGCAACAACTGCTTGAAATTTATAGTCACTTTTCTCGGTGAGCAGTTGTCTCCTCGCGTTGGTATTGAATGCAGTTAAGTTTGCTATGCTAGGCCGTTTTCTCAGAAAACGGTTGGCAACCTGTTGGGTTATCCTTTTAAGGTAATCATTCTTACGCTGGTTCGTAGTAAAGGTCCTTGCGTCTTAAGTTCTGAGCTGTGGTCATTTTGCGCTGGACTGCGCATGACTGGTCTTGCTTCTTGGTCGATCGATTTCCGCCCACCAGTCAGTGAGCGATTTTGAATAGCTAGAAAGATGCCTCGCTGAGAGGGGATCTCCGCTATTTTTTTGTTCTGTCAGGAATGTGAAGTCCTCTTAATGGATATTTCGTTTATTCGAGATAATACCTCTAGTGTATTTCCACATGCCGGGAGGCGTAATATTTCTGTGTATTTCCTGAAGGCAAGGTAAATTAACTTTTCATTAACTCTATCGATTTTTGGTCGTGAGCGATTTTTGATTCATAGCCTGTCTTCGAAAGGCGTCGTCACGAGATGTTTTCCCAGCTCACATGTCGCTGTATTGTACTGCATCGGTTGATGCATGTCCCAAGGACCATTACTTGCTACTTTGTTACATGAACTAGGTTTGGAAAACCTTTGTTATCTAGAGGATATTTTTGAGGACATTATTTATACTTCGGCAGACGTGCCTGTCTTGCTGAAGTCAGATTAAGGAGAGTGAACTGATCTCATACATCTGGTTATCTTCTGGCTAAGATAGAAAGGGATGGAGAATTTTCCCGACTACATTACAGCCTTATAATGTATTGACATGCCTGTGAATCACCTTTATTATGATGCTGTCTACCGTCCATTGCTATACTGACATTGTTGCTGTGATAATGACTGTCTGATGTACCTACATATTCGCGTATACATTTTGTCACTGTGGCGTCCACAATAAATGATACAGAAAAACGTCACTAGCTGTTACAAGCATCATTGACTTTATACGTCGTGAGATAACTGACGTCTTTGTATGGATTGCCCTGTTTTTGTATGATCATTGTTTGACTGTACATCATCTACACACTTCACAAAACCAGACCACGGGCACCATCACTCACCTCATGGTGCACGCGTCATTTGGCGGCCAATTACTCAATCATAATATAAATTGGGCGTCATCATTTGGTGGCCATAAGCTGGTTTGATCTGGTACCAGCAAACACGGGGTCCCTTACCCACTTCATTTTCAACAAGAATTCATCAGCATCCTTCAAGAAATTAACATTCTTCAAGACAGTCAACATCTTCAAAATTTTCAAAGTACTCGGCGTTGCCCGGTAAATGTCAAAATTGCAATTTTTGACTGAAACGGGTTGTTTTCTGAAGAAGGCCAAGTACCGATTTCCATCAACTTACTTTTGGATAAGAGGGTCAAGTGCCGAAACAACTCAACATACAGTATTTCAGAAGCTCTAGTACCATCGTGTTAGCAGTGGAAGCAGTTCAGATGTGCCATCATCGTTGGAGCTTCGCTCTTTAGGACGTTGATTGACATCCGTTTTTTCTGCTGTTCTACGATTGGAAGCCTATAAGTTAAGTGGCCTGTTTGTACGTAAACTGTGCCCTTATACTTCTGCTGAGTCTTCTGTGTATCATCTCATTCTATTGTTATATGTTATTCGTATATTTATATGTTTATATTTCAGCGGGTTCTCGGTTGGGTGGTGTCTCCCTTAGATCATGCCACGTCATAGAGGTCGTCTATTGTGAGCGTTTTCTGTAGGGTGAGCAAATTTCCGATACTGGAATTTGCTAAGCGACTTCTGTTGCTATTTATGTTAGTTGTGATGACATGTATTAATATTTTTTCGTTATTATTTCGCATTCTTTAGTTTTGTTTTGATTTGTTTGTATTTGTTAGCCTACTCTTGACTATAGTTTAGTTTCATACAACATTTTTGTTTATACACTGTGGTGTCATGTATTTTGTTTAATTCTATCGCAGATATCGTCACATTTTTTGTGATATTTCATTAATTTCTGCTTTATTTTTAGTTGATTTCTGCGAACGTTTTTTGTATTGTTGCTGATCTTTGTTATTGTTTACATTGTTATTGTTTACATTGTTTGCATTGTTTACATTTTCAATGTTTACATTCTGCATGTGTTTACATAGTCATTGTTTACAGTTATAGTAATTAGTTAATGGGCTATGCTAATGCACTGTTACTACTACACTGATGATAAATGAATGATGAATAGTGTCGTGCACTATTGAATGAGAAGTGCACTTATGATCAAGAATTGAGTGTTGATATTTCATATACAAGTTCTTTGATTGGAGACTTGTTTCCCACAGAGACTGGGATAATATAATGTGATGTGAATATACAAGTGCTTAATTAAGACTTGTTACACTTAGGTTTGAAATAAATTAGTTAATTATTTCAGGTTTTTGAACTCATATTATTACTCATCATGTCTACATTTGAGCACTTTATTGAGCAGGGTAAATTGCTTGGGAAGACTGGTGATAAGTTAGAAGAATTTGCAACTGCTCGATATGATAAAGCAATGGAAGCTGAACAAAAGAAACTGCAGATGCAGGTGGATGAAAAAAGATTCCAAATGGAAATGGAAAAACAAAAAAGGGAATCAGAAGCTGAGGAAAGAAAACTCCAGCTAGAGGCTGAAAATAAAAAACTTGAAAAAGAAGCTGAGAATAAAAGACTTGAAAAAGAAGCTGAGAATAAAAGACTTGAAAAAGAAGCTGAGAATAAAAGACTTGAAAAAGAAGCTGAGAATAAAAGACTTGAAAAAGAGGCTGAGAATAAAAGACTTGAGAAAGAAGCTGAAAGACTTCAAATAGAGGCTCAGGCTGAGGAAAGAAGATTACAGAGAGAGTCTGATGAGAGGAAAGAGAAAGCAAAAATGGAACATGAAGAAAAGGTCTTAGCTTTAGAGTTGGAAAAATTGAAATTGATGAACATGAGTAATGGTAATGATTCAAACAAGGGTTCATCTTCTGGTAAGGCTAATAATGATACTTTTAAGATTAAGTTACCAACATTTAGTCCTTCCAGTGATGACATAATGTTCTATCTGGACAGATTTGAACAAGCATGTACAGCTCATAACATAGACAAAGCAAAATATGTTTATCAGTTATCAGGGATACTGACAGGTAAAGCTCTAAGTATATTAAATATGGTGGATGAACCTGACAAGAACAATTATGAGGTTGTCAGGGCCGCTTTGTTAAAGAAATATCAGCTTAACGAAGACGGCTATCGTCTACAATTTAAAAACATGGTACCTGAAAATGGAGTTGAATTCTCCGAGTTTATTGCAAGAATACGCATTACTTTCTCACGATGGGTTGAACTATCTAAGACGGAAAAAACTTATGAAGGACTTATGGACTTAATACTTAGAGACAAAGTCATGTCGTCTGTCAATGAGTCTTTCCTTGCTTTCCTTCATGAACGTAAACCTAAAACAATAAAAGAAATGGAAGATTTCTGTTGCCAATATGTAACTGCGCACCCACACATAACCATGGGTAACTCTAAGGTGAAAGAAGGTTTACCAGTTGCTTCGGCAGCACCGTATGGTCAAAACTTTGCTCGTAGATCCCAACAAAATTTTGATAGAAAGGGCAGCGGTAATTTCTGTCAAAATCATGGAAATCAATTTCATGGTGATTCTTCTTCGAAGAATTGGAGACAACCTGATAGTACTCGTTACTATCACCCTAATAATTATAGGCATTTCAAAAGAGGATATGGTAATAGAGGTTATTCCTGCCGAAGACCTCAAAACCAAACAAATAGATGTTCGCATCAATGTGAACATGATAGTAATCGTGGAAACTGGAATTCGAATCATGATAACAATTACAATAGAGACAATAATAACTGCAGAGATAATAATAACTCTGATAACTTCAGAGGTAATAATAGTCGCGGTAGGTCTCAACACAAAAAAAAAGAGATATCAGCAGGCTAATTCTGTACAACAGGAAACTGAGGGAGCCTGTAATCATGTTGTTGATAATAAAAAAACTTTGACGCTGTCACTGGTTCTGCTTTTGACTTTGAGAGAGCAAACAAATGCCCCCAATGCAGTACTTTATTCGAACCGGGTACCATAACTACTTTGAGTTGTGGTCACCCTCTTCCCGCTCTTCCTGCTGCTGTTGCGCATGACGGGAGGGGTTCTTTAATCCTACATAAGGGTCTTGTTAATGATACTCCGGTCTCACTACTTTTCGATTCCGGATGCACCACTATTGGTGTTAGACAATCGCTTGTAGATCCATCTTGTGCTACAGGAAAGGTTATTAAATGTGTCACATTTGGCGGCACTCTAGAAAAATATCCTACTGCTGTAATTCGCATTGCCACTCCTTTCTTTACTGGAGATGTGCATGCTTGTCTCTTACCTAATCCTATTGCGGACCTTATTATTGGTCGTATTCACGGAGTTAGGGAGTGTACCCCACAGCAGATTGCTGCTTGGGAAGATAATAACATGCAAGCTACAAATGCAGTGGTTACAAGAGCACAAGCTCTACAAACACCCGAAACTTCACTGAATAGTGATAATGAAGTTGATAGCCAAGATAGTCACTTAGTAATCACTCGTGACTCTTTCATAAAATTGCAAGAAGAAGATCCTTCTTTAAAAAAATTCTTCATTCTTGCGAAGAAAGGTGATCCGAATCAGGATACAAATAGAAAATCTTGGATTGCAATGAGAAACGGCGTACTTGTACGTATGGTACAAGATTCGACTACGTCGGCGCATTCGCAAATTCTTGTTCCCAAGAGCATGAGAGTGCAAATATTGCAACATGCTCATGACTCGCAATGTGCTGGACATATGGGTTTTGCCCGTACGAAGTCGAGAGTCCTTGCGGCTTTCTTTTGGCCTTTTGTCAACAAGGACATTCGTATTTACTGCCGATCATGCAAGGTATGTCAGGAGGTCAAATCTAGAGGACCACGACATGCTGCGCCTATCCAGGCTGCTGACATTCCTATTCGGCCGTTTCAGAAAATGGCCATAGATATTATTGGCCCTTTTAAGGTCAAGTCGGCCAGAGGACATCAGTTCATCCTTACATGTGTCGATATGTGCACACGTTGGCCAGAGGCTATCCCTCTTAAGAGCATATCTACTACAGATATCGCAGATGCTCTTTGGTTGATATTTTCTCGCTTGGGGTTCCCCAGAGAAATATTGTCAGACCATGGCACTCAACTCATATCGGACACTATGTCACAGGTAATGTCTACCTTACATATTGAACGATCTCTCAGTAGTATCTACCATCCTATGTCTAATGGGTTAGTTGAGCGTCTGAATAGAACGCTCAAGACTTTGCTTGGTAAGATAACTGAAGATCATCCTCAAGATTGGGACAGGGTTTTACCCGCGGCTCTCTTTGCCTATAGAGAAGTCCCTAATGAACACACAGGATTTTCTCCCTTCGAACTTGTCTTTGGCGCGCGTCCGCGCGGCCCTATGTCTTTATTACACGATCTCATCACTGCCGATGATATTAGCGATGAAACTCAATCCTCATATGAGTATGTCATTGCTCTTAGACAAAAGATCATTGAGGCATGTAAGCTAGCAACTGCTTCATCAGAAATTGCTAAAGAGAAGGCAAGGCAGTTTGCTAACAAGAATAGATGTCTACGACAACTTTGTCCAGGTGACAAAGCATTCGTCCTACTCCCCAGTAGGGAAAATAGACTTCTTATTGCATGGAAAGGTCCGTATGCAATAGTCTCTCGGATTTCCGATGTTGACTATGTGGTCGATATTGATGGAAAGCATAAAACTTTCCACATAAACATGCTTTCGGAATTTCACGAACGTCCGGACTATTTGCTGCCTATTTTCCAGGCAACGGATGATGCTCCTGCACCTCACGGTCATTATTCATCCCTGTCTGTCATACAGGATGAGGAATCTACCTTCTCTGATGTCAATCTTCCCCTTCCAGTGGTTCCATTACATTCCACGGAATCTTGGAAAAACGTTTCTGTTTCTCCTAATCTTTCTGGTGACGAACATCGACAAGTCTCGTCGATGTTACAAACATTTCAGGATGTTCTCACTGACATTCCTGGACACACAGATGTCATAGAACATGACATAATTCTTACCGACAATAATCCAATTAGGGTTAGGCCTTATCCTATCCCTATACACTTTCAGTCGCAAGTGGAAAAGGAATTGGATGAAATGATTCAATTAAATATAATTGAACCATCGACTTCACCATATTCTTCTTCCATGGTTATTGTCCGGAAGAAGGATAAGAACATACGAATTTGCGTTGATTATCGCAAATTGAATCAGGTCACAAAGTTCGATGCTGAACCGATGCCTTTGTTAGAAGATCTACTGATTAGACTTTCTAATTCTAGATTCTTCACTAAACTTGACTTGTCTAAAGGTTATTGGCAAGTGCCTTTAGCAGAGCATGCCAAACCTCTTACTGCTTTTTCTACACCTAGGGGTCTATTTCAATGGAATGTTATGCCTTTTGGTCTCATGAACGCCCCTGCCACTTTCGTTCGCATGATGCGTCGAATTCTGTCACATCGTTCGGATGTCATCGCATACTTAGATGACATCTGTCTCTTCAGTGATACCTGGGAAGATCACTATTTAGGGTTATATGACTTACTGTCCACTCTACGTGAGAATAATTTGACAGCAAAACCTTCTAAAGCTTTTGTTGGTTTTGGTGAAATCTCTTTCCTGGGTCATCGTGTTGGTCATGGTCTCTTGAAGACAGAAGACCACAATACTTCCAAAATACTGAACATCTCTGTTCCTAAAACGAAGAAACAAGTTAGGAGTCTCTTAGGTTTAATTCAATTTTATGGGAGATTTATTCCAAATTTATCTTCGATCATGGCACCTCTCTCAACATTGTTGAAGAAAGGTTCGCCTAATCTGGTCCGTTGGTCTGAAGAATGCCAATCTTCACTAGACCAAATCAAGAATATATTTTCTTCTCCTCCCATCTTAAGATTACCTACTCTTGATAGGACTTTTGTTCTTCGGAGTGATGCTTCATCCACTGGGATTGGAGCAGCACTGATGCAAGAATATGCAAATACTCTGCATCCTGTTATGTACATTTCTAGAAAACTAAATGCGGCAGAGAGGAACTACTCGGTTTTAGACCGTGAGTTGTTAGCGATGGTTTGGTCAATTCTAAAACTACAAAGATTCCTCCTGGGCGCACATTTCATTCTAGAGACTGATCAGAAAGCTCTTACAGCTATTCAGACTAAGAATTTGAAGAGTTCGAGATCCACTCGATATGCTATAGCTCTTCAACCTTTTCACTTCACGGTACGAGCTATCCGTGGTGCGGATAATGTGATGGCTGACATTTTGTCTAGATGCCCACATGACTCCAACTAATACTTCTGTCCTATATTTCCATATATTACAGAGTCATAACACACCTATATTACTACAATAGATTAGCACATCTGTACTCACTTTATATGTACACACTATCGTGCTTTGTTATCATCTTCTTCTGTTCGTTTTTTAAGATGATAGAGGAAGACTGAGTGGTTAATATAAGGGCCGTTAGTTTACTAAACAGCCACAATTATTAATAATGTATTGTACCTTATGAAGCATATTAGTTATTAATTAGCATTATATTGCTTGTACTTTCTCAGAATGTCATTGATGAGCTGAGGACTTACCTTACTATTATCAAGCATGACGAGTTCTAGATTGTGTACTTACCCTCGGAATGCCAGAGGATATGTCCTGGATCGTCATGTAGTTTAACTTTACTATGTACTTATGTCATTACATGTCAAATAATGTACTATTTAAATTTTCCTATCAGATTTGTACATCCATTTTTAAAGACAATATTAGATTATGCTATTTATTGATGTCTATGGTAACTTGCATACGTATATTGTGTTTACATGCTAACGTGATGTGTGTTGGTGACACCTCCCCGATGTGAATATTTTTTGAGACATATTTATTTTTCTGTTGAGGTATATCCTCACCAGACACTCTATATTTAGCCTCATGTTAGGCAATTTAATTAATTATCAGCGCATAATTCGTGCGTTTTGAGCCGCTTATCGCATGCTCTTTGATATTTTTAAAAAAAAATATGTTCCACATTTTTTTTTTTATCGGGAGGAGGTGGTGATATGTTGCGTGAGAAATTCTCGCAACATCGTTTTATTACAATATATATTTTATAACGCAAGGGCAACAACTGCTTGAAATTTATAGTCACTTTTCTCGGTGAGCAGTTGTCTCCTCGCGTTGGTATTGAATGCAGTTAAGTTTGCTATGCTAGGCCGTTTTCTCAGAAAACGGTTGGCAACCTGTTGGGTTATCCTTTTAAGGTAATCATTCTTACGCTGGTTCGTAGTAAAGGTCCTTGCGTCTTAAGTTCTGAGCTGTGGTCATTTTGCGCTGGACTGCGCATGACTGGTCTTGCTTCTTGGTCGATCGATTTCCGCCCACCAGTCAGTGAGCGATTTTGAATAGCTAGAAAGATGCCTCGCTGAGAGGGGATCTCCGCTATTTTTTTGTTCTGTCAGGAATGTGAAGTCCTCTTAATGGATATTTCGTTTATTCGAGATAATACCTCTAGTGTATTTCCACATGCCGGGAGGCGTAATATTTCTGTGTATTTCCTGAAGGCAAGGTAAATTAACTTTTCATTAACTCTATCGATTTTTGGTCGTGAGCGATTTTTGATTCATAGCCTGTCTTCGAAAGGCGTCGTCACGAGATGTTTTCCCAGCTCACATGTCGCTGTATTGTACTGCATCGGTTGATGCATGTCCCAAGGACCATTACTTGCTACTTTGTTACATGAACTAGGTTTGGAAAACCTTTGTTATCTAGAGGATATTTTTGAGGACATTATTTATACTTCGGCAGACGTGCCTGTCTTGCTGAAGTCAGATTAAGGAGAGTGAACTGATCTCATACATCTGGTTATCTTCTGGCTAAGATAGAAAGGGATGGAGAATTTTCCCGACTACATTACAGCCTTATAATGTATTGACATGCCTGTGAATCACCTTTATTATGATGCTGTCTACCGTCCATTGCTATACTGACATTGTTGCTGTGATAATGACTGTCTGATGTACCTACATATTCGCGTATACATTTTGTCACTGTGGCGTCCACAATAAATGATACAGAAAAACGTCACTAGCTGTTACAAGCATCATTGACTTTATACGTCGTGAGATAACTGACGTCTTTGTATGGATTGCCCTGTTTTTGTATGATCATTGTTTGACTGTACATCATCTACACACTTCACAAAACCAGACCACGGGCACCATCACTCACCTCATGGTGCACGCGTCATTTGGCGGCCAATTACTCAATCATAATATAAATTGGACGTCATCAATAGATCGAGAGATAGATCGAGAGATAGATCTAGAGATAGATCGAGAGATAGATCTAGATAGAGAGATAGATCGAAAGATAGAGAGATAGATCGAGAGATAGAGAGATAGATAGATAGATAGATAGATAGATAGATCGAGAGATAGATCGAGAGATAGATCGAGATAGATAGATAGATAGATCGAGAGATTGATAGAAAGATAGATAGATCGAGAGATTGATAGATAGATAGAAAGATAAATAAATAGGCAGTCAGACGGAAAGTTAGGTAGGTAGGTCAGTGAGCGGGTGGGTGGATGGATGGATAGGTAGATTTATAGATAGACAGACTGGTAGACAGTTAGACAGCTAACACCGCTGCAGCAGGCCCTTGTACAGAAAGCTGCACCAAAACATTCATGTGGTTTGGCAGAGGTGGTTTCTTTAACAATTTGTTCTACATGATGAGGTTGCCAACCATATACAAACCCGCCAATTAGTCGCCATTTACAACATCTGAATGAGCAGTAATCCTATAATGTCTTTGTATCTTCAGAGACCCCCAAGATGTACACGGGGCGATGGACACAAACAGTAGTTATTACAAACTAAATGGGTAGGAAGCAGGTAGGTAGTAATAGAACCCAGTGTATTGAACATAAAATAAAACAGGCAATCAAGACAAGTCGTATGATAGGAACTCAAGCAGGTAGCAGATTAAAACAGAGAATATTGAAAAGAAGCAGAGTGTGCTTGTAGATAGACAAAACGCGACACATGTGACGAATTCGTCCGTTCGCTTTTTCTAGTCATAAATTCTCTCCGGCCGTACTTACTCGACCATTCCTTCTTCGTGCTAATTCTTCCCTTGTTTATTGTTTATGCTTTCATCGATCGACGTTATCTCGTCATATCTTGTCACTGCCTACGGATACTTGACCGAGTGACCTATTTTGCAGCCACGTCGACATCGTTGTCTGTTTAATCGCTGACCAGAAGGATTAAGAGTCTAGATTCAGCGACGTTCTTATTGTTAACTCAGACTTTATGTTAGGGAAGATAGATAACAACCGCTGATACGTGAACGATGTCACTGGGATGCCGGAAGATGGCAACATTGTTAAAGATTAAGGCACGGAAAGTGATGTAACACTTCCAGCATATTGACTTCGTTGTAATAATCAACTACGAGAAAGTAACATCTTGGAGGAGATCGGTGATGCAGTGAGTTGTTAAACATGATAAGTAACAACGGTTTGGCAAGACCTTATATGATCAAAGAGTTTGAAAATACCATGTAAAGGGCTATATCTTATGTTGTCATGTAGTAATGTTGTACATGATAGGGTGGGAGATAAACTCCTACCAATATCAGATGCCTTGATGATGGTTTGTTTGGCATAAAAATGCTAAGGTAGACTACTTCTAATTGGATCTCTCCTCAACAAAGCAACATGTGTGTGTGGGCAAAAGTTTCGCTTATAACATACCGCTCTGTAAGACAACTTCACTGACTTCCTATTTCGTCACGGAGACATCATAGACAGTCAGGAACGCGGACTATTAGGACCCCAATATAGGACTGGAAGTTAATTATAAGATTTGAAGAGTGTAACTCCAGAGTCATCACTCTGCGTCTTAAGTTCTAGGAGCCTACTTCAAGTGCACCCAGTTATACACCTAACACACCTGAAAATATACGGCATCTTAAACATCTGCAGACGTTTCTTGTGCAAAAAGTCTGAGTTCGCCCGATAATCAGGTTTGGGGTACAAGCTGCCAGCAGTCGACGCTAGACACCAACATCAGCCGGGTCTTGAAGACGCTTGACAACTTTTGTAGTTACCCCAGCCTTACTGCATGGGACGTGCTACAGCCACCAGATTTTACTATTGAAGAGAAGGACCACTCCAAGGCACCTGTGGGAATCAACAGCGGCTGAAGCAGACGCCAACCAACCCCACTAAGTACCATAACAGCGCAGCCAATGGACACTTACAATTTTGTTTTCTAAAAAATATCCACCTACAATTTAGATCGTCCAATGAGGAAAATATCAGTGCGTAATTTTTTTTACCCATACGTGATTATTAAACCCGTGTATCTATAACTTTAAATCTATAGTTGGATTAATCAACTATAGACTATATGAAGCTAAAACTATGTTATTCTCTGGAAGAGGCTACTAAGGTAAAGGCTAACAAGCTCATATTTTAAAACAAACTGCTACTGAAAAAGTCGCTGCAAGAAAATACAAAGTATTATTTTGCAAGTTTCTTTGCATTGGGGACAACAACAGTGATTGTTCCATACCTTTTATTTTTAAGGAGCGAAAAATCAACTTTTGTTCATATAAAATCTGAATATGTAGGCAGGTATTTACAACAGTATTGTGTTACAGTAAGACAAGCAAACAGGTAATTAAGCCAAGGCGCCAGGTATTTCCCGAGATCTCTGAAGAGACGACGAAGAGATAATAGGACTACTGCACCCAGAGGCATGTCGTAAGAGGTGGCTATTATGAGGTTGTGCATGGGGCGGGCAACCTCGTAATGTAAATCAAATTAGTGCTACATGAAGCAACTGCTACAAACGCACGAGGCTCTGATACAGGTAGCATGCAAGGGAGCCAGTTACAGCGGTTACTCTATATACGTGGCGTGAAAGGAAGTGAATGAATGTAAAAATTAATGAAGAAAACAACATAATCAACAAGTGAACAGATAACAAACATTGAGAGTAAAATAGAGATACAAGATGGAAAACAATACACTCGTTCATACACGTATGGTGCTTTTCTGAAACAAGCGAGCAAACTCCCTCCTTTTGAAAATGCCCAGCATTTCGTTGGCAGAATGACTGGGAGACACCAGTTCAGCACTTGTTATAATCCGTTGAAGACGCTGTGAACAGACAAGCAAAATAGAGCGTCAGATGTATGATTTAACAAAGCTCTTATACGCTTATTATCACGTGCTAACTATGCTTACACAGTCACATCAATCGATACATAACCTCTTCAACAACAAACATTTATAAGTAGTTATAAATCAATTGATTCGTAAACGGACGTACGATATCCAATTTCTTTAGAACAGCACTACTGAGAAAAAGCTCTCTAACACAAGCAGGGTGTACATATAACTTTGAATACATCACTTTAAATACTTTTCAATTTACGTCCGCCATAAACCATAAAATCATCAAAGCAGACATAACAGAGATAACCCTTATATCATGAGAATGAAAACCAATGTCAATCAACTGATATTGCCATCACACCTCTGTTTCCGCACACTGGCTGCAATCAAAGAAAACTTCCCCGTACAAAAAAGTACACTTCTACACTACAAGTCTCCTTCAACTGAACTAACTAAAAAAAAAAAAAAGGTACTTGTGTCTTTATTCACCCACAGATTAAAATTGTTGAAATTTCGAAGCCAAACGGAGCACCGTACTTTCTCTTACATTTTTTTTTCTTACATTCGCGCGAAAAATGTCATCGCGCGACAAATCTCTCACAGTTCGCCAGTGTTCCTCGTGGGGCTACGTTTTTCCTTAGGCTTAGGAGACTGTGTACTCCGATAGGCTTCTATAATGATCTCTTGATCAACCATATCTGGGTATTTAAACTGATAATCGATTTCTGGTTGTCTTCGTGTTCGATATTTGCGGGTGTTCTGATAATATTCTGTGCCATCCGTGTATACCATTTCTCTTTTCGGTGCTTCCAGGTATCCTCCGGGCAATTGTTTAGCTTGTTTTGAACTCTCCGTCTTTCTCCATAGGGGTATTATGGTGTGTCGAAGCACTTGCACTGAACCTTGGAGGAGGCAGGGGGTGTGTTCTGTTGTCTGACGCGGGGACTGATGGGTATGGTTCTGCGAAGTGATGTTTTGTTTATGAAACCTCCTATCTCGATCAGTCTTACCTCTAGACCTAACGTGCCATGCAGCAGAGTCAATGGGGTGGCGGGGGGTGTATTGTGTGGTCTGATGCGGGGACGGGGATTGATGGGTATGACTCTCACCTGCATTATGTCGGTCAGTGTTACCTTCTTTAGTTTTGTAGGTGTCTCGTATGGAGGATGATTGTACTTGAGCTATGATAGCACCTCTATTATGGTTGTCGTTTTACTAGATGTGTTGACTATCATAACCGGGAAGTCTCTGTTTGTTGTGACTTCTGCTATTCCTTCCGTAATAAATAGCATTGGGTCTTCATTTATATCTTCTCCCGATATGGGTTCCACGTGAATAGTTTGTCCAGGTTTTATATATTGTGACGCTTTGATCCTACCCTTGGCTATGACTAATGAATTTGGTAAGAGAGTAACCGGGGCTGTTAAACGAATCCATGATGCAATACGGATGTCATCTTGGAGTTCTACATATTCTTCATTTATTCTTATTTTCCGTAGATCAAAATATATCCGGGCTTGGTGTTTTGACAGAAAATCTCTTCCTAGGATAAAATTTCTACTCATGCCTCTAGTGATAACGAATGCACTTGTGATTGTCTGGCTGCCAATCTGTCACGAAGTGGTTTTACTTTTATAGAATGTGCCTGAATGAAAGCAAGACCCTAGTATGAGAAAGTCTGAGAAAATAGAATTTAGATGGAAAATGACATGCCTGTGGACAGATGAGACTATTGGCTCAAGGGATAGAACCAGGATTTGATTCACCCTTGCCGCTTCGTGACGTCAAACTGGCTATAATCTCACCCACCTCTGACTTCCTTTAAATACAAGGATATAAGGTGTATAAAAACGACCACAGACACCGCTATACAAACAATATAGAGTAAGTATAGTAAAGAGTAGAAGCTGATCCAGTGTACAGTAAATATATATATTTATTTACAAAAATCAAGCATAAAATTGTCATCATACACAAACCACAAAAATAGCGTGCACTGTTGCACGCCCTGGAAAAATCAAAGTAACAATTAGATTGAGAGACAAAAAAAAAAAAAACCCCACTCGCATTCACTCTACCTGTCACCCTGCTGAGGAACAATAAAATGGTTAGTGATTACAACAACTCTAATATGGTGGGGCTGTCAACTCTAGCCTCCACTCTCTAACACTAATAAATTTCTACTGTCTCAGTCCTGGTGATTTTTCCTCAACGAATGGCTACACGGCTTTCTACTTGTTAGGCAATATGCGCCGATAACTACACCACAAGAATTGCTAAAATAATAGACTTGGCTTTAGCTGATGGCTCAGGGTCTATCTGTCAAATGAATACTGAACAGACCCTACTGGTCCTGTCTATTTTCTCCCTCCTCTATCTCTCTCTCTCTCTTGGTCTCAGTGTCTCTCTATCTCTCTCTTTCTTGGTCTCAGTGTCTCTCTATCTCTCTCTTTCTTGGTCTCAGTGTCTCTCTAACACTCGAGGACTGATGATGCGGCGTCTCCGCTACTCTCTTCTCTCGTTACTATCAGGACCCAGGGATGTTAACCCTCTCCCCTGCTCCTGAATTCGGTGCTTGATTTACTGTCGAAATCTTCTCTGCCGCTGACTAACTTCCCTCTTTTAACTCGCTCCGGAGTTAGAGGAAAACAAGGCCTTGATTTCTGGCTGTACGAAATTGAAACCGGTCTCGCTGCCACGTGTCGTTGCTGGAGACTATAATAGCGATGAGCTCGGGCGAGTGATAAATAACCCCCGTTCCCGCTCCTCACTGGGAAAACCCGTAAGTTGGTTTTTCTGTTGCTTCTGACGATAACTCGAGTCCACTGACTACTGAGGTATGTCCTTGTGCCGTGGGTAAATTGGTATTTCCAATTTACGCTCCCCCACTGATTCGCCGGGACTCGCTGAAATTAAAAGAAACAGCGACTCATGTACACCCACTCTAAAATCACTTATCTCTAACATATACGATACATAAAATAATTCTATCTCACGTGGCACTAAAATCACACTCCTCCTCCCCTTCTCTCGTTCTGCATAACAATACATAAAATAATACTATCTCACGTGGCACTAAAATCACACTCCTCCTCCCCTTCTCTCGTTCTTCACACAATACATAAAATACCACTATCCCACGTGGCCTCTTCATCCCCCCTCCTTCTACTAAAATCTGCCAGGTAAATTCACTGATAACATAATCTCACTGCCTTCCTCACATTTAGTTAACGTACACACAAAGGAGTTCCCAAATAAAATTACATTATAAAATATACAGGAATAAATGGTGGTTTTACCCAACATTCTACAACTATGAACACCCGTGTAGCTTATAACACGTTCCTATCTACTGCCAAAATCACAGAAAGAATAAGCACACTGTTACATTTACGTCGTTCTTCAAAAATGATAATGGATGGCACTATCGTTTTTTAAAACTAAAAAGTTAAACTTTACCTACGGGCGAATTTCTGAAAAACCCACTAATAAGTAAAACGACGAATAAAATAGTTACATACCGATTATCGTTTTTTGTTCCCACAATGGAGACGATAATACGAAGTCTTGCGGCTGACACTTATTTCTACATAGAGACCGAATCCCCGTTTTCTGTCTCATTATATACAAGAGAAAACACCCACGCAAATATACTCCTACGTATCTGCTCGGACCAATGGCAGCGCCAGAAAAAATCAATACTATCAACCTACGCAAATCCCGCGTGCCGAAAATTGCGTCACGTTACGCGATTGCCTCGTGTTTCTGACGTGTCATACAGGCGTGCCCGAAAATGTCGATTTTCGTAAACAATGAAATTTACGGGAATCGCGAAAAATCAGAAGAAAGTAAAACTGGCCGAGTGAAAAATAAACCTACCGACCTAAAACGAACCCATTAAAATTACCTCCTCAAAAATACCGAACACGATATATTCACATGAGAAGAAACAAGGCAAACCCATATGTTACGCACGGATCATTATTATTTTTCGTTTGTATAAACATTTTTTCATATGTATGATCATTTTTTTGACTGAAGTGTGTATTATGTTTTCTATGGTCAAAGGGACATAATCCGAGTTATCGAGACTACAATTTTTTAGGAGTTGCCTTCTCTTGTATAGAGACACGTTCGGTCTATAATTTCTTGAACGAAGCGTGACCACATCTCCTTATTTGGTAGTACCAGTCAACTATGGTAGATGTCTGAAACCTTTCTTAACGCTTCTTTTCATGACCATAAAAGGCGCGATTCTATAAGACTTTTATCTCGAATGTTCTTAGAATCGTCTTATTGTGAACGGCAACTCAGAGATTGTCGTTCTGCGCATGTCAAAAGCTGGGAGTTCGTTCTGTGTGTTCCGCCCAGTTGGGGCAGTTTAGAAATGGTTTAAGAAGCGAGCAGACGCGACCTGCGTCTTGTGATTCTCTGAGGGAAATACAGTGTCTTTGTGAGTTAGTTAGCTAACTAGACTATTTCCCAGTATTATTCACGCCTGCCTGGAGGCATATGTTCATGGTTGATTTTCCGAAATAAGGTAATTCCTCTTGTATCGAACTTTATGCTATCATCTAGAGGTTCGTCATTTTGTCGCCTATTTGCTCGCCTGTGTGATTCAAAATGGAGAGGTACTTTGACTAGGATTAAGTCACCGGTATCTGTATACCTGAACTAGTTAAATATATATGGGTCGCTCTAGACCAACAAGACTATTGTCTGTGTTCCAGGATTCGTTATATCAGAGATCACGTCCAAGTCAGATGGTTAGACTTAGGAACATTATAAAGGTCGAGCTGACCTGTAGCCCATGTATGCTATTCACGTGCAGACAGTGAACGGACTTATTGTATACAACTGATCTGCTAGCATCAGAATGGGAGCATTTATTATTGTTTATGAACATTGAAGATCTGTAGCTGACACTGTTGCAGAAGGTATAGAAATTATTATTATTTATACAGCTTCACGAACTAGAACTCTATGATTTATGAATTTCTGAATCTATTGAACTGTGATGTCTTATGACGCATATATACAACAGCTGTCATTGCTGACTACAGAAATTGTTTTCAATGTGCCATATCATCTTGCTGAACTCGTTAACTATGTTGATGTCATAAGTATCATGACTGTTTTGTGGCGTGCAATAAATGGAAGAAACTTATACAACGAAGTTACCCTTTCTATGACTCTACACGTCATGTTGCCTGTGTGATAACCCTGTGAACTGTTCCACTACCACATACACAGCAACATCCTAAATCAGAGAAGACACCTACATCTTACACTTTAATACCAGGTGTCGATAAGGGTGGCAAGTTTTTCACTTCAGCTCAAATCCACCCTTATCATTTTTGGTGGCCAGAGCTGGTTCTATCATCTGATATTTTGGCGCACCATATCATTTTGGTGGCCATAGGATGGTTCACTCTGATTCCAGCTATCAAGGGGGTCAGCAAACCCAGACATCATCATCATACTAGATACAACTACAGCATCAACTACCACCTTACAAGAAATTTTATTGAAAGTATCCGGATTTTCTGACAGTTGCTGATTTTGAAACTACCCGGCGCTACTCGGCAATATTGAAGTTTATGTAAAATTAGAAGGACAAGTACCGAGCGAATGGATTTCCTGATCTGGTGAAAAGAAGGACAAGTGCCGTAACAACTGTTCCGGTCTCAGGGGTACTGTTGCGGGTTCAGAAGGTCAAGTGCCGGTTAAATCAATTTAGAAGATTCAGAAGGTCAAGTGCCGTAACAACTGTTGCAGTATTAGAAGCTCATTTCCTTCGTCATGGCTGTTTATGGGAGCAGAAGTTAATCAACGTTGGATCATTATCCTCAGAATGCTGATTACATCCTGTTCTGCGCCGTGCTGACGCTGGATTTATAGAAGTTAAGTGGCCTGTTTTGTTTGTGAACTGTGCCCTTATGTTCTAACTGAGCCTTCTGTACTTTCACACTTTCTCCTATTGTTTTCATGATACATGTTTATATGTTATATGTTATTTGTTATTTGTATATTTATATGTTTATATTTCAGCGGGTTTTCTCGGTTGGGCGGTGTCTTTCAGTAGAAGATACCACGTCACAGAGGTTCTACTGTTAGCGTTTTCGTTAGGGACTGTGCGAATTTCCTACAGTGAAATTTGCTAGCGACAATCGTTGCTATATCTGTTTAGTTGTGACGAGTTGTGCTTTATTTTTGTTTCTTGTATATATATATTTTTTTTTCTTTTTTCTTTTCTCTCTTTCTTTGTGTTTTTTAGTTTCGATTTCGATTGTTTGTATTTGTAGGTCTCCCCTTTGCTATTATTCAGTTCTTTACGTATATTTTTGTGTATACACTGTAGCGTCATTTGTTAGTCATATCTTCGCATATTTCTTTTTAGTTTTGCTGTTTGTGTATTTGACTTATGCGAATGTTTTCGTATTGTTTGATCTTTGTTGATTGTTTACATTGACTCTGATCTTTGTTGTTGTTTACATTGACTCTGATCTTTGTTGTTGTTTACATTGACTTTGATCTTTGTTATTGTTTACATTGTTGGTGACCTTTGTTATTGTTTACATTGTCTTGTTATTGTTTACATAGTTCTGGCATAGTTAGCTTTCACTATTGTTAATATATGCTCATGCACTATTGGTCTATAGTGCACTTATCATAACAAACTGGTGGTTTTTTGCTTATGCACTATTGTAGTGCAGTTATGATAAATAACTGATGGTTATGCACTGATTTGGGTAGTGCACTGATGATTAAGAGGTGACTTGTGATATTATTATACATTTGATAATACAAGTTGGTGTCAACTCCTGTTTCCCACAGAGATTGGGTTCAACATAGAGATTATACAAGCACTTTATTAAGTCTTGTTGCTATTTAACATTGAAATAAGATAATTAATTATTTCAGGTTCTGTACTCACATTTTAGACATCATGTCTACATTTGAGTACTTTATTGAGCAGGGTAAAGGCCTTGGGAAGACAGGTGATAAATTAGAAGAATTTGCGACTGTTCAATATGCCAAGGCATTGAAGTCGGAAGAAAAGAAAATGAAAGAACAAACTGAACAAAAGAGAATAGAGGCTGAAATAGAACAAAAGAAACTGCAGATGCAGGTGGAGGAAAAAAGATTTCAAATGGAAATGGAAAAACAAAAAAGAGAAGCAGAATTTCAGGAGAAGAGGCTTCAGGCTGAAGCTGAAAATAAGAGACTTGAAAAAGAAGCTGAAAATAAGAGACTTGAAAAAGAAGCTGAAAATAAGAGACTTGAAAAAGAAGCTGAAAATAAGAGACTTGAAAAAGAAGCTGAAAATAAGAGACTTGAAATAGAGGCTGAAGAAAAAAAGTTACAGGCCCAGGCTGAAGAAAGAAAGTTACAGGCTGAGGCTGAAGAAAGAAGGTTACAAAGAGAGGCTGATGAGAGAAAAGCAAAAATGGAACATGATGAAAAAGTCTTAGCTTTAGAGTTAGAGAAGTTAAAGTTATTGAACACTGGTAATGCTAATGATGCAAATAAGGTGTCAAATAAGACTAATGCTAAGGATTTCAAGCTTAATCTACCAGCATTTAATCCCTCAATCGATGATATAACATTTTATCTAGATAGATTTGAAAGTGCATGTAATGTGCATAATATAGATAAAACATTATATGTGTATCATCTGTCCAAGATACTTAGAGGTGATGCTTTGACTTTGTTGAGTATGGTAGATGTGCCTGACAAAAACAACTATGAGGTTGTCAGGGCGGCATTGTTAAAGAAGTACCAACTTAACGAGGACGGATATCGTCTTAAATTTAAAACCATGTTACCAGAAACTGGAGTTGAATTCTCTGAATTCATCTCAGGCATCCGTCTTACTTTTTTACGATGGGTTGAGTTGTCTAAGACAGAAAATACATTTGAAGCTCTTATGGATTTACTACTTAGAGATAAGGTTATGTCTTCTGTTAATGAAGCTTTTCTATCTTTTCTTCATGAGCGTAAGCCTAAAAACATAAAAGAAATGGAAGAATACTGTAGCCAGTATGTTACTGCGCATCCGCACATAACCATTAGTAACTCTAAGGTGAAAGAAGGTCTGCCAGTTGCTTCGGCAGCACCTTATGGCCCAAATTTTATGCGTAAATTTCAGGGTAGCCAGAAAAATTTCAATAAAAAGAGTAATCGTAATTATGCCCAGAACCATAGTGATCAATTCCAGGGTGATTCTTCTTCCCAGAACTGGAGACAACCGAATACTACACGTTATTCTACTCCGGTTAACTTTAGAAATTTTCACAAAGGTAATCGGTATAGAGGGAAATATTTTATGCAGAGACCTCAATACCAAGATAATAGAGGTTCTCAACAGCATAGAGATAGTAATGACAGTTATGGAAACTGGAACTCAAACCAGGATAAAAATTACAGTAGGGACTTTAATGATAATTGCAGAGGCAATAATGGTCGCGGTAGATCGCAACATAAGAGAAAAAGATATCAACAGACAAACTCTGTTCAACAAGAATCTCAGGGAGCAGATAAACAGGTTAATAATGATAAAGACCATAATGCTATCGGATGCTCATCTTTTGATTTTGGTAGGGCAAATAAATGTATCCAATGCAGTACTTTATTTGATCCGAAAACCGTTAGTACTCTAAGCTGTGGTCATCCTTTGCCCGCTCTTCCTGCTAATGTTGCTCATGATGGGAGAGGTTCTCTTATATTACATAAGGGGCTAGTAAATAGTAATCCAGTCTCAGTGTTGTTTGATTCTGGATGTACTACTGTCGGCGTTAGGCAATCTCTTGTAGATCCATCCTGTGCTACAGGAAAAGTCATCAAATGTGTCACATTTGGTGGCACGTTAGAAAAGTATCCTACTGCTATAATACACATTGCTACTCCTTTCTTCACGGGAGAGGTCCACGCGTGTCTACTTCCAAACCCTATTGCGGACCTTATTATTGGTCGTATTCACGGAGTTAGGGAATGTACCCCACAGCAGATTGCTGTTTGGGAAGAGCAAAACATTGAAGCTACCAATGCGGTGGTCACAAGAGCACATGCTCTGGATCCACCTCAAACTTCATTAACTAATAATGATGAAGTAAATGACCAAGATAGTCACTTGACTATTACACGTGACTCATTTATCAAATTGCAAGAAGAAGATCCTTCTTTACAAAAATTCTTCATTCTAGCAAAAAAAAGGTGATCCTAATCAGAACACTAATAGGAAATCTTGGATTTCTATGAAGAACGGCGTACTTGTACGTATGGTACAAGACTCGACTACGTCCACTCATTCACAAATTCTTGTGCCTAAGAGCATGAGATTGCAAATATTGCAACATGCTCATGACTCGCAATGTGCTGGACATATGGGTTTTTCCCGTACAAAGTCGAGGGTTCTTGCGGCTTTCTTTTGGCCATTTGTGAGCAAGGACATACGAATGTACTGTCGCTCTTGCAAAGTATGTCAGGAGGTCAAATCTAAAGGACCACGACATGCTGCGCCTATCCAGGCTGCTGACATTCCTATTCGCCCTTTTCAAAAAATGGCAATAGATATTATCGGTCCTTTTAGAATTAAGTCGGCTAGAGGACATCAATTTATCCTTACATGTGTCGATATGTGCACACGTTGGCCAGAGGCAATACCTCTCAAGAGCATCTCAACTGCTGATATCGCAGACGCTCTTTGGCTGATATTTTCTCGCTTGGGTTTTCCCGGAGAAATATTGTCAGACCATGGCACTCAACATTATATCAGACACTATGTCACAGGTAATGTCTATGCTACACATTAAAAGGTCTCTCAGCAGTATCTATCACCCAATGTCTAATGGGTTGGTCGAACGTTTAAATAGGACTCTGAAAACTTTACTTGGTAAAATAACTGAGGATCATCCTCAGGATTGGGACAGGGTCTTACCCGCGGCTCTCTTTGCGTATAGAGAGGTCCCCAATGAACATACGGGGTTTTCCCCTTTTGAACTTGTCTTTGGCGCGCAACCGCGCGGCCCTATGTCTTTACTTCACGATCTAATCACTGCCGATAATATTAGCGATGAGACTCAATCTTCTTATGAGTACGTCATTGCTCTTAGGCAAAAGATCATCGAGGCATGCAAACTAGCAACTTCGTCTTCAGAATTTGCTAAAGAAAAGGCAAGGCAGTTTGCAAATAAGAATAGATGTCTACGACAACTTTGTCCAGGTGACAAAGCTCTCGTTCTACTTCCTTCAAGGGAGAACAGACTTCTAATTGCATGGAAAGGTCCATATGCAATAGTCTCCAAAATTTCTGATGTCGACTATGTTGTCGATATTGATGGAAAGCATAAAACTTTCCACATAAATATGCTCACAGAATTTTATGAAAGACCTGACTATTTGCAGCCTATTTTCCAGGCTACGGACAATTCACAAGCAACTCATGGTCAGTACTCATCTCTGTCAGTTATACAGGATGAGGAAACTACTTTTTCTGATGTCAATCTTCCTCTTTCTATGGTCCCACTTTATTCTACGGAATCTTGGAAAAACGTGACCGTTTCTCCAAATCTTTCCGCTGAGGAACATCGACAAGTTTCTTCGATGTTGCAAACATTTCAGGATGTTCTTACAGACATCCCGGGACACACACATGTCATAGAACATGACATTGTGCTAACTGATCACAATCCTATCAGAGTCAGACCATATCCAATACCTATCCATTTCCAGTCTCAAGTCGAAAAAGAATTGGATGAAATGATACGTTTGGAAATCATTGAACCATCCACTTCAGCATACTCTTCGTCTATGGTTATTGTTCGAAAGAAGGATAATAACATTCGCATTTGCGTAGATTATCGCAAATTGAACCAAGTTACGAAGTTCGATGCTGAACCTATGCCTTCATTAGAAGAGCTACTCAATAAACTTTCTAATTCTAGATTCTTTACCAAACTAGATTTGTCTAAAGGTTATTGGCAAGTCCCGCTAACTGAACGTGCCAAACCTTTTACAGCTTTTTCTACACCTAGGGGTTTATTCCAATGGAATTTCATGCCTTTTGGTCTTATGAACGCCCCTGCTACATTCGTACGCATGATGCGGCGAATTCTCGCATATCGTACAGATGTCATAGCATACCTAGATGATATCTGTCTATTCAGTGATTCTTGGGAAGATCATTATTTGGGTTTATACGAATTACTGTCTACTCTTCGCGAGTATAACTTGACTGCAAAACCCTCTAAAGCCTTTATAGGATTTAGCGAGATTTCTTTCCTAGGTCATCGGGTTGGTCATGGTCTTTTAAAGACAGAGGACCACAATGTTTCAAAAATACTTAACATTTCGGTCCCTAAGACGAAGAAACAAGTAAGGAGTCTATTAGGTTTGATTCAATTCTACGGACGATTCATTCCGAATCTGTCCTCCATTATGGCACCGCTTTCTACTTTATTGAAGAAAGGGTCGCCTAATCTGATCCGCTGGTCTAAAGAATGTCAATCCTCATTGGACCAGGTTAAAGCCCTATTTTCATCTCCACCTATTCTTAAGTTACCTACTATTGAGAAGACTTTTGTTCTTCGAAGTGACGCCTCGTCAACAGGGATTGGGGCAGCACTAATGCAGGAGTATTCTGATACTTTGCATCCGGTGATGTATATCTCTAGGAAATTAAACGCTGCAGAAAAGAATTACTCGGTTTTAGACCGTGAGTTATTGGCTATGGTATGGTCTATTCTGAAGTTACAAAGATTTCTTCTAGGCGCACATTTCATTGTGGAAACCGACCAGAAAGCGCTTACTGCTATTCAGAGCAAAAACTTGAAGAGCTCGAGGTCCACTCGTTATGCCATAGCTCTTCAACCATTTCATTTCTCGGTTCGAGCTATCCGTGGTTCGGATAATGTAATGGCAGACATTCTGTCCAGATGTCCACACGATTCCACATGATTCTTCTGTCATATATATATATTTCCTGATATACAGTCCAATGTTATAATGACATGTTAGTAGATTTTGTCTCACTTTTTTTTTTTGAGGGCAATTTATAACATTGTACCATGTAATTATCTAAGAAGGCTTAGTTAGTGATATACGGGCCAAAAGATCACTCGGCCACATTTAAATAAATTATTTTCAGGATTGTATTAAGAAATTTACCAGTTGTCTTTAAGATTTGTGTTATTGATATTTTCGCAGCACATCATTGAAGTCTGCGAGTTTATGTCCATTGTGGAACTTTGAGGATATCAAGTCCTGTCCTACATTGGGAGCGGATGATGTCCACATCTTCTTCTATTGAATGTTTTATGTCACCGAAGATCAACACATGTATTACTTATTAATTACTGTTACTTTATATAATGTAATAATATAGTGCGGTATATTAGTAAATTACACCGCTATTTGCAACACATTGTATGATAACACATAATATATTTAATTTCATATATTGGTATGAGAATAATTTGATTGTCATTATGTTGTTGCCATCATTGTGGCGTGTGTTGGTGGCACCTTCCTGGAATATATCAGCGTATACTTAGATAAATTTTTTCTCTAAGGATCTGAGATATGATCTCAGTGTCGCTCCATGCGTTGAGCTAATTTGTTAGGTATATATCCACGCATCATACGTGCGTTAGGAGCCTAGATTTTTTCCGGCTCCAGGATTTAAAAAAAAAAAATGTTTCATTTTTTTTTTTCCAGGGAGGGTGCGGTAATGTTACGCACGGATCATTATTATTTTTCGTTTGTATAAACATTTTTCATATGTATGATCATTTTTTTGACTGAAGTGTGTATTATGTTTTCTATGGTCAAAGGGACATAATCCGAGTTATCGAGACTACAATTTTTTAGGAGTTTGCCTTCTCTTGTATAGAGACACGTTCGGTCTATAATTTCTTGAACGAAGCGTGACCACATCTCCTTATTTGGTAGTACCAGTCAACTATGGTAGATGTCTGAAACCTTTCTTAACGCTTCTTTTCATGACCATAAAAGGCGCGATTCTGTAAGACTTTTATCTCGAATGTTCTTAGAATCGTCTTATTGTGAACGGCAACTCAGAGATTGTCGTTCTGCGCATGTCAAAAGCTGGGAGTTCGTTCTGTGTGTTCCGCCCAGTTGGGCAGTTTAGAAATGGTTTAAGAAGCGAGCAGACGCGACCTGCGTCTTGTGATTCTCTGAGGGAAATACAGTGTCTTTGTGAGTTAGTTAGCTAACTAGACTATTTCCCAGTATTATTCACGCCTGCCTGGAGGCATATGTTCATGGTTGATTTTCCGAAATAAGGTAATTCCTCTTGTATCGAACTTTATGCTATCATCTAGAGGTTCGTCATTTTGTCGCCTATTTGCTCGCCTGTGTGATTCAAAATGGAGAGGTACTTTGACTAGGATTAAGTCACCGGTATCTGTATACCTGAACTAGTTAAATATATATGGGTCGCTCTAGACCAACAAGACTATTGTCTGTGTTCCAGGATTCGTTATATCAGAGATCACGTCCAAGTCAGATGGTTAGACTTAGGAACATTATAAAGGTCGAGCTGACCTGTAGCCCATGTATGCTATTCACGTGCAGACAGTGAACGGACTTATTGTATACAACTGATCTGCTAGCATCAGAATGGGAGCATTTATTATTGTTTATGAACATTGAAGATCTGTAGCTGACACTGTTGCAGAAGTTATAGAAATTATTATTATTTATACAGCTTCACGAACTAGAACTCTATGATTTATGAATTTCTGAATCTATTGAACTGTGATGTCTTATGACGCATATATACAACAGCTGTCATTGCTGACTACAGAAATTGTTTTCAATGTGCCATATCATCTTGCTGAACTCGTTAACTATGTTGATGTCATAAGTATCATGACTGTTTTGTGGCGTGCAATAAATGGAAGAAACTTATACAACGAAGTTACCCTTTCTATGACTCTACACGTCATGTTGCCTGTGTGATAACCCTGTGAACTGTTCCACTACCACATACACAGCAACATCCTAAATCAGAGAAGACACCTACATCTTACACTTTAATACCAGGTGTCGATAAGGGTGGCAAGTTTTTCACTTCAGCTCAAATCCACCCTCCTTGGCAAGCCCTGGATCGTGAGGGTCACGCCAGGGGATTTTCTCATGGCGACTGCAACATGACTGGTCGCCCTTTCTCCTCCCTCTCATGTGTTTCCTTCGCCCACGAATTTTTCTGGCGGCACGTGGTAAATAGTGATTACCAAATGGTGCGGTCTCCCAGTCTTTGGAAACGGTCTGACTGGCTTGGCCAGACATCACCGTAACAGGGCGTAACTGTTTACAGTTGACTGAAGAACCGTGCACATGTTCCTTCTTGTCAGTATTTCCCTCCCTTGAGAGATGTAATACCATCGGGGGCCTAATTCCCGACGACAAAGAAGATCCTTCCGAAATCAGAGGCGTCACCACTGTTTGGCGATTATTAGGCTGAACAGGGCTGACAGGCGAATACGCCTCTGTAATCAACATTCCACTGTCTTTAGAGGCTTCTGTCCTCTTCATCGCAAGACATGGGTGTTGGTTGAGCTCCCTCGGGGCTCCGTGAATGTGGGGCTTTCCCCTTTCACTTTTCTGGCCTGCAGTAGGCCCCCTTGCATTAGCAAGGATCGGTGTGGTTGGGTTTCCCAAAACTAAGTAAGGGCTTCCCAGGATGAAATCATGTGCTGGCTGTGCCATTACAGCTGCCTTGATAGTGCCAGACACAAACTTGCATTTCACCTCAATATTGGCTACGGGCAGACGCTGTGAGATACCTCTTCTCAAAATGCCACCAATCTCAACTATTTCTCCTGTCCATTGCCCTGGTTTCACCAAATGACGAGCGATGATACTGGGGTATGTGAGCCCGCTGTCAAACAAACATGTAGTGGCCGTCCCATTCACTACGGCTGGTCCACTGTTAGAGAACAACTCAACCTGGACAGGTTCCCATTTATTCCCTTTAGTCCATCTCACCGGTCTTAAACAAGCTGCATGATGAGCTGGTGGTTTGTTCATGCACCGGGATGTCCAGTGGGAGGTGGTTCGACAATTCTGACAATACCTTTCATTATCTCCCCTGTTCCTAGCGTATTCCTGAGCTGGTGTCGGCCGTGCTTGGTTATGCTGCTGGGGGCGCAAGTTATAACCAGAATGAGGCTCCTTGTGAGAAGGCCCTGGTTGCTGATGAGCTGGTGAAGTAGCTGGCTGCAATGATGAAGCTCCTTTGTCTGGGGCTGGCAGGTCTGGGTTTTTCCGTTTCTGTCCCAGTACTTCGGCCTGTGCTGTCTGGTACCTTTCCGCGAACACGATAATCTGATCAAGTTGCTGGGCACCCTGCTCTGCAAGATACCGCCTCAAGTCGGGGGACATGTTTGCCTTGACTTGTTCACACAGAACTAACTCCTCCAACCCTTCAAAAGTTTTCGCCAGTCCTGACAGTTCCCTCCACCGGGTTAGGTAATTTCTCACCCGCTCTGCAAACGGCGCGAAACTCTCTCCCTTCTCCGGCCTGCTCTCCCTGAACATGGTTTGGCATTTACAGGGAGTCCACTGAAACCTTTGCAACAAAGCGTTTCGCAGAGCCTCAAAGTTGTTCTGGTCGTCTATGAGCATCTTGTTGTACACTTCATAAGCATGACCTTTCAAAGATTGCGATAATTTCAGGCACCAAAGACACTCATCCAACCCGTATGCCTTTGCCATCCTTTGAAATTTCTCCAAAAACACGTCAATCTTTTCATTCCAATTAGGGAACGAGTCAAATGGGAAGCTCATGGCTGCCATCCGGGGCCCTCCGTTTCCTGAGGTGTCTGTTGCTCCTGCTCCGGGTGAATCTCCATTAGCTGAACTGCCCTCCGAAGCTCGGTACTGCAGTTCCAGAGAACGCAGGGCAAGTTCATGCTGTCTCTCCGCTGCCTTCTCCCTCTCCTGTGCTTCCAATTTTCGAAGTTCCATCTCTGCTGCTGCTGCCCTCTCTTCTTTCGCTGCTTCTGCGGCGGCTATCCTTTCCTCTTTCGCTGCTTCGGCGGCGGCTATCCTTTGCCTTTCCTCAATTTCCCGTTGATTATGCCTATCATTTTCTCTGATCATGTAGGCTTTCGTCTCCTCTTTATCCATTCCCATGTCCTGGGCTGCCTCACGCCATGCAGCTCGTAATTTCGCCATATCCGCCATCTTACCTGTAAACTGCTGTAGGTTCACAAATACAGAAAAATGACAGAAAAGTAAAAGAGAAGGAACAACCTGTTACGTAAAAGGAAATACGCTCTATAACCGCTGTCCCAAAACCCGACCTCAGACTAGCACCAGTCTGAATAATATCCTGAGAAAAAATGTTAAAAAGCTACCAAAAACCCGAAATTACTTTCCTGTTAAAGAAAAATGTGTCGGTATGCCATCAATTACCTCTAAGTCATATACCTCGAAAATACCACAAAAATCTACTAGACTGCAACCTGTGGAAAAACCTATAACTGGATCAGTTCTAATAGCTCAAGTCTAGGGGATATTTTAAAGAAACTCTATTCTCAGAAAACTTTCTATAGAGACAATCTATGAATCTAGATCACAGAATTGATCTCAACAGAATGATCCACCGGACGATTGCCGCCCACTTGTCACGAAGTGGTTTTACTTTTATAGAGTGTGCCTGAATGAAAGCAAGACCCTAGTATGAGAAAGTCTGAGAAAATAGAATTTAGATGGAAAATGACATGCCTGTGGACAGATGAGACTATTGGCTCAAGGGATAGAACCAGGATTTGATTCGCCCTTGCCGCTTCGTGACGTCAAACTGGCTATAATCTCACCCTCCTCTGACTTCCTTTAAATACAAGGAGATAAGGTGTATAAAAACGACCACAGACACCGCTATACAAACAATATAGAGTAAGTATAGTAAAGAGTAGAAGCTGATCCAGTGTACAGTAAATATATATATTTATTTACAAAAATCAAGCATAAAATTGTCATCATACATAAACCACAAAAATAGCGTGCACTGTTGCACGCCCTGGAAAAATCAAAGTAACAATTAGATTGAGAGACAAAAAAAACCCCCCACTCGCATTCACTCTTCCTGTCACCCTGCTGAGGAACAATAAAATGGTTAGTGATTACAACAACTCTAATATGGTGGGGCTGTCAACTCTAGCCTCCACTCTCTAACACTAATAAATTTCTACTGTCTCAGTCCTGGTGATTTTTCCTCAACGAATGGCTACACAGCTTTCTACTTGTTAGGCGATATGCGCCGATAACTACACCACAAGAACTGCTAAAATAATAGACATGGCTTTAGCTGATGGCTCAGGGTCTATCTGTCAAATGAATACTGAACAGACCCTACTGGTCCTGTCTATTTTCTCCCTCCTCTATCTCTCTCTCTCTCTTGGTCTCAGTGTCTCTCTATCTCTCTCTTTCTTGGTCTCAGTGTCTCTCTATCTCTCTCTTTCTTGGTCTCAGTGTCTCTCTAACACCCGAGGACTGATGATGCGGCGTCTCCGCTACTCTCTTCTCTCGTTACTATCAGGATCCAGGGATGTTACCCCTCTCCCCTGCTCCTGAATTCGGTGCTTGATTTACTGTCGAAATCTTCTCTGCCGCTGACTAACTTCCCTCTTTTAACTCGCTCCGGAGTTAGAGGAAAACAAGGCCTTGATTTCTGGCTGTACGAAATTGAAACCGGTCTCGCTGCCACGTGTCGTTGCTGGAGACTATAATAGCGATGAGCTCGGGCAATGTGATAAATAACCCCCGTTCCCGCTCCTCACTGGGAAAACCCGTAAGTTGGTTTTTCTGTTGCTTCTGACGATAACTCGAGTCCACTGACTACTGAGGTATGTCCTTGTGCCGTGGGTAAATTGGTATTTCCAATTTACGCTCCCCCACTGATTCGCCGGGACTCGCTGAAATTAAAAGAAACAGCGACTCATGTACACCCACTCTAAAATCACTTATCTCTAACATATACGATACATAAAATAATTCTATCTCACGTGGCACTAAAATCACACTC
The DNA here is from genome assembly GCA_024509875.1 of Oreohelix idahoensis. Lineage (NCBI taxonomy): Eukaryota > Metazoa > Mollusca > Gastropoda > Stylommatophora > Oreohelicidae > Oreohelix > Oreohelix idahoensis. Next base: position 55,054 of record JAMPIV010014046.1, on the reverse strand, counting down.
CTCCTCCCCTTCTCTCGTTCTGCATAACAATACATAAAATAATACTATCTCACGTGGCACTAAAATCACACTCCTCCTCCCCTTCTCTCGTTCTTCACACAATACATAAAATACCACTATCCCACGTGGCCTCTTCATCCCCCCTCCTTCTACTAAAATCTGCCAGGTAAAATAAACAATAGCCCAGACACCGTCTGACAGGTTACATGGCCGTTACGCATGACTACCCACGTGTTCACACATGACAAAATAGGGAAATCCTTCTACCCATTAACACAGGAGTTTCCCTGGCTTACTCCAATTTAAATTAAACCTCGCTGTAGGACTGATTTATTTCCCCAAGCCGTATAATTCACTGATAACATAAGCTCACTGCATTCCTCACATTTAGTTAACGTACACACAAAGGAGTTCCCAAATAAAATTACATTATAAAATATACAGGAATAAATGGTGGTTTTACCCAACATTCTACAACTATGAACACCCGTGTAGCTTATAACACGTTCCTATCTACTGCCAAAATCACAGAAAGAATAAGCACACTGTTACATTTACGTCGTTCTTCAAAAATGATAATGGATGGCACTATCGTTTTTTAAAACTAAAAAGTTAAACTTTACCTACGGGCGAATTTCTAAAAAATCCACTAATAAGTAAAACGACGAATAAAATAGTTACATACCGATTATCGTTTTTTGTTCCCACAATGGAGACGATAATACGAAGTCTTGCGGCTGACACTTATTTCTACATAGAGACCGAATCCCCGTTTTCTGTCTCATTATATACAAGAGAAAACACCCACGCAAATATACTCCTACGTATCTGCTCGGACCAATGGCAGCGCCAGAAAAAATCAATACTATCAACCTACGCAAATCCCGCGTGCCGAAAATTGCGTCAAGTTACGCGATTGCCTCGTGTTTCTGACGTGTCATACAGGCGTGCCCGAAAATGTCGATTTTCGTAAACAATGAAATTTACGGGAATCGCGAAAAATCAGAAGAAAGTAAAACTGGCCGAGTGAAAAATAAACCTACCGACCTAAAACGAACCCATTAAAATTACCTCCTCAAAAATACCGAACACGATATATTCACATGAGAAGAAACAAGGCAAACCCATATAATTACAAAGTGAAGAGAAATGGTGAAAACTCAAACTAGAACCACAGAATCGGGCCTGTTAAAAGACAGAATTACAGTGTAGCATCACACAATCTTAAATGTGACATGGGCAATGCCTAAGGATTTCAACTCTTCCCCAGTTACAGAGGCCATATATGTTCTGGAATGCTGGAACTGTGCGTTTTTCTTTATTTGCTTATAAAGTTGTTCCCTTATGAGGCTTACAGATGCTCCTGTATGTATGAGCGCTCTGTAATTCCTGTTCTCAATGGTGATTAGACAGGAACTTGGATCGGGATGTATGGTGACTTCATTTTGAGTGCTATTATTGTGAACTAATGGTGGTTCTTTTGTTATTGTGTGGAGTTCATTCAGTTTTCCTCGCTTTTCATGTTGTATATGGGACCTATGGTTGGAACTTTTGCTGTTGCTACCCCTGCTTCGGACGCAGCTAGAGATCCCTCCTAACGCGTGCCAAATCCGTTTCCCTGCATTGGACGACCTCTGGAGAAACTGTGCTGGGTATTGTATCTTTGTTGGGCCCAGAAAACTGCACTATGGTCTTTTTACGGCCCAGAAAACCCAAAAAACTGCACCCACCACGGTCCTTTTTAGGGCCCACAAAACTGCACCACGGTCATGTTTAGGGCCAACAAAACCAACAAAACTGTACCCTGGCAAGAAATCCTTTATTTGTTTTCGCCGCTGGGTGGAGAGGGCTGGGTAGGGAGGGGGGTCCCCTCGCTACGCACTGATCCTTGTCAAATATTGACACAATCAGAGCCGGATTAACGTAGTAGCAAAAGTAGCATATGCTACGAGCCCCGCGCTTTTTGGGGCCCCGCGCCAATAAATATGTACATAATTTTTTGGTCATCTTCTAATACGAGCGTTAAACCAATGATCTTGTGATTTATGCCATCTTTAGCGCATTTTCATTTGGTGTCACGAAATTGTGAGAGAAAGAGCATAAGAGGGTGACTTAGTGTGACTCTTCATTATTTTTATCTTAACTGTTTGCGGACGGAAGCTGTCATTTTCTTTGGATTTGTTGAAAGCCTGTACACCTTCTTTTCTGCTTCTACCTACCGGTGGGGTCTCCTTTCTACTGCATTAAGTGCTGGCGGTACTCATAATAAGTCCCATTTGCCCTTTGTGAAAAGACTGTCAGATAACAGGTGGTCCGCTCGGGCGGATGCAACAAAAGCACTTTTACACAGCTTTTCTGCAATAAAACAAGTCTTGGATGATATTTCAGATAACAATGATCAGAAGACAAAGTGTCGTCAACAGGCTCGTGGTCTACTTTCAACCATGATGAAGTTAGAAACAGGAATAATGATCATACTGTGGGATCAAGTATTACAGCGTTTTCAAATGACCAGTGCTTCTTTGCAATCTTCTGACCAAGATTTGAATACAGC